>JAQIFY010004548.1:0-11697 GCA_028533085.1 Varecia variegata | reverse complement strand
CAAGGGGACCCCCACATGCCACCTGGCAGGGCACGGAGAACACGGCGTCACTTCTGTGATGTTCTGCCAAAGATGCAGGACCCTGATCTAATCGTGAGCAAACACTGGACAAGCCCGCTTGAGGGACGCTCCACAAAACAACTGGCCTGTCCTTGCCAAGAGCGCTGAGGTGACAGAAACCAGGGGAACACTGAGGAATGTTCCAGACTGGAGGAAATCAGAGACATGCCCACTAAATGCAACACAAGCTTCAGGACTGAATCCTTGTTTTGGAAACCTGTTGTCAGGGCAGCCGCTGTCATATGCCTTGGGGACCAGTGCCTGGGGCTGCACCGTGGAAAGCAGATGTGCCCATCAGCCTCCAGCCGCAGCCCCTCCATGCTCTGCTGCAGCCTGGGCCCAGGGGCCACCGATGCCGAGTGGGGCCTGGGGCCCAGGTGCTGCTGTCCCTTGTGGCCGTGTGGGGTCCAAGGCTCCCCCGGCTGCTCCTGCTTCCTCTCCCACGCCCACCTCGTCCCAGCGTCTGCTGACACAACACAAGGTGAGTTTCCAGGGTTTGATGGGGGTGTCATTGGGGAGGAGGATGCTCGGTGTGGGGATGCAGGGGCCATGGGTATCAGGTGGCGACTTGTTCTCAAATGGTTCTGGGGAAAAGGTTTTTTTACGTTCCTGCAAGATGGAGATTAAGATAAAATTATTTTTAAAAACTAGTTTGAATACCTATTTTATTAAAACTAGCTGCACACAGGAATTTCCATTCAAACAGCTTGAGCACGATGGCTCCTTTAAAACTGAAAGAAGGAAGGTCAGGCGGCCCCTCCCTGGCATCGCCGTGTGGAATTCCTCGCTGTCCCCTCGGCCTGATGCCCCTGTGCCGCCGTCTGCGGAGGCCGGTCCCAGCGCCCGTTCGTAGAGGTCAGTGTTGAGCTAGACTGGGCGTCATCTAAGCACCCGTATCCTCATGATGCAACTATCTGTCCCAGATTGACCTAGAAGTTCAATGTAATTTCAATCAAAATGCTGTCAGGGTTTTCGTGGAACTCGGCCACTGCTATAAAAAACTTCAGAGGACAAAGTACCAAGGTAAGTTTTGAAAGGACGGGGGCGGGTGGCTATCAAGATTTCTCTGATGCTACGAAATCCTGGCCAGCGCAGCAGTGCCAGGGTCACTGCTGGTCTCCACAGCCCAGTGTTGCCACCTTCTGTGGGGCCGGACGATCGGGACACCAGCAAATGTTCCAACAGGAAAAAAGATGTGACTATGGGACTCACCTTTATGCAAGTCTCTTCTCACTGGGCTCTTGTTCCCTCAAATCCCGGCTGCCGTGAATACTCCCTGATGTCTTCAGAAAGCTCTTCTTAAAAGCATGTTTTCTATGGCCTTGACTGTTTTTTGGAGAGGGCTGTCTGATACCACCTGCTGCCCCAGAGTGAGAAGCGGAAGGGAAGGGAATTTTAGCTTCAAATGAAGTTCAGTGTTTTAGTACATAGACTGGGAATTTCACTCACTGAAACAAGACAGTTCTGAGGCTCATACAAAAGGCTTTTTATTATCTGAGAGAAACCTGAGAAAGTAAGGACGCTACCCAAAGTCTCACCCAGAGGCAGGGAAGCAAACAGCTCGGGACGGAGGTTTGAACAGAGTTAAGGTGGGAATGGCCGAGAACAAAGGCATTTCCTGTTGCACCACAACCCCCCCACTCCGGTGCAGCGAGGCCCCCTGCGCACGGTGGCACCGGGCCTCGTGTCCCCCTGCAGGACTGTGGACTGGAAGCCGGGACAGCTCGGCCACGCCCTCGGTGCCCAGGAGGGCCTGCCTCCCGCAGACGCCCGCCGCCCCAAGGAACAGGACGTACAAGGTGAGACGCCTTTCCTAAGGTCACTCCAAGGGGCCGTATTTTCCGCTGAGCGAGAGCAGCCCGTGTTTTACCTGCAGTCCTCACTGAGAACACTTCAGCTGGAAACCAGCAGGGGACGGGAGTTGAAAGACCGAACAGAAAGGCAGGCTAGCGCAGGGGCCAACGGACTTGTCCTGAGAAGTGCCAAGTAGTATTTCCAGCCCGTGATCTCTGCCACGATTACTCAGTTCTGCTGCGGCAGCGTGAAGGCAGCCGTAGACAACAGGTATACAAACGGCTACGGATTCCGAGACAATTTTACTTAGAGAAACAGGCACCGGGCCAGACTGGGCCTTGGGACTGCAGTCTGCCATCATTCCTGGGCCTCAGCCACGGCTCTGCCCAAGCAGTCACCACTGCGCCCCAGAAACTGGCTCAGGCCCTGGAGAAGGCAGGCACTCACCGCTGAACGCCTGGCGGGAGACAGCTCTGCCGGCTGGTTATGCTGACTTGTCTGGGACGGAAAAGTCATGAAGCTCAACATCCCAGAATCCTGAGGCTGCAGCCATCCCAGATACGATCCTGCAGCTGGCATGGCCAAGGCTGAGCAAGAACTGTGGCCCCCCTTCCTGTCCACAGCCCCCCTACGACAGCTGTGCCAGGGCCGATAGCGAGGGATAGGGGATCGGGGGTTCACCTCCCGCGTCCCTGTCCCTGAGCCGTGCTCCCTGGGCACTCTGGAAACAGGCTGGTCTCAGGGAACAAGTGTGCAGCTGCTGCGGGAGGGGGCACAGCCACCACTGGGCTCTTCCGTTCCGGTGCCACACTCGGAACGACACTCGCTCTGGACACAAGACCTGGACAGTTCCCGTCATCACCAGCACTGTGACCAGAACGGCCACTGCGAGAACCACATCTCTGCTTTGCCAGCGTCCTCCACGGGGTGCAGGCGGAACTTCAAATGCTACGTCAGTATGGTTCTTAGAAATTGGCCACAAAGAGAATGCCTGCTTTAGTATCCTAAAAATAAAAAGCCAGTGTCTGCCAGCACTAGAAAATTGCAAATAAAAAGTTTAATTTCAGAAACTGAGTTCACCATTTATAAATACACTAAAACAGTCAATGCAAATTTAGATTAAGCATAGGTACAATATTTTAACAAAACAATAACTTTTCTAAAAAGTTGTAGGCAAATGAGTGATTTGTCTCACCCAGAATATTTAATTGGTTTGAAATGAGAAACTTAACCTTAAGATAAAGCAAAAATTCTGAAGACATAATTATTAAAAGAATCTGACAACCAATACTTCATTCTGATGTCCTCGGGATTCTAAAATATCCCAGCGATGGCTGAATCTTCCCTATCATAAAAAAAAAAAAAATCTAAACACCTAAGAATATTCTTACAACTGTAATATAACCAGCTTCTTCCCTGTTAATAAGCCATCTCTTCTAAAAAGAATTTTACACATAATTTTATCAGTGCACACATTTTAAAAGATAGCTTCCTAGTGCAGAGACACTAAATCAGAGGTGTGGAGATGTAAACAGCAGACCATCTGCTGTGAACGTGTCATAGTAGCATCGGCTAAACAGTGAGCGTGAATCTACAAATGTGGATCAAATTTCAAAGGTGCTCATGACAAGCAATTGGGATCTGAGTTAACTGACCATGTAAAACCCAAATGCAAAAACCTGAAATGGGAAAATTCTTGTTACCAAGTAACCACGTAACTGACACTCCATGATGTATCGAAGTTTAGTTTTGTTTTCAAATGCCACGTCTCCGTTGTAGTAAACAGTTACCTTCCAGAATATTCTCTGTACTCCTAGACATACTTTAGAGCCTGCAGTTAAAAACTGCTCAGTCAGGATGGCTTAACCTCCACCTCCTATTTACAGATTTCATTTGACAGCCACAAAAGCTGTTTTGTTGCAATTAAAGCAATGTTTAACTAAAATACAGTACCTGATTTGTGGTTTTTACATAATCGAGTAAAAAGCCTACAGAATAAAAATTATTTACATCTTCTCTGCCATTCTAGTAAAAGAAACTACTAAACCCCAACTTTTAAAAAACTTTACAGTTATGAATTAAAACCTAGTCATCGTATCTCATAGTTGACAGTACAGCTATTTCTAGCGGACTTCTTAAAAAACACACCGTGATACCTGGCCTGAAGGAGTGGGAGGAGTAAGGCACCTGCAGACATGTCGGTGGGAGCTGGAGAGCGGCCCTGAGAGTGCCTGGTCTGACGTCGTCCGTGGCCCCGGGCAGTCACAGCCCCGGTACCCACTGCTAATGCCTAAGAAGCAACAGCGCCTTTAGTCTGGGGGCTCCACTGTGAGCTTCAATACTGAAAGTAGATTAAGGGAAGATTCACTTTCAAAAAGATAAGTTTTTCAAAATGTTCCATCATGAGCCTGGACTGGCCAAAGCCACTGCTCTCGGTGGGCGTGTTGAACAGCTTTTCTGAAGGGACGATACTTGGGGGACAGCCCAAAAATCTGACGGCCAAAGCTGACAGCCCCGGCCAGGATGACTTCTTTAGGTTCCAGTAGGCGAGCGGGTCACAGCTGTGTTCAAGCACTTCTTCCTCCAAGTATGCGAGCACCATGTCTTCAGGTAACTTCTCTCTCAGATCCTTCTTCTTCATCCTGGCCATGAGTGACCACAGGTTCTCCTCTCCAGCGGAGTCTTTCGGTGGGGAGCCTGTGTCACACCCATTGGAGGCAAGCGTGTCATCTGAGGTAGAATTCAGTATTTCCAGTTCCCTGATTAAATCCTGCTTGTACTGTTCCGCTTCCTCCTCTGTAAACAGGGAGGCTTTGTAACGAGGGTCCAACAGTGTAGCGAAGATGTACCTGGGGTCGTGGAGGGTGGCGGACAGCCGGCTCACCATGGCTTCCTTCAGGGACTTCAGCATGGTGTCGATGCCCATCGTCTCCCCGAAGAGCATCTCGACCTTCCTGGTGAGGATGTGGATCATGGGGATGACCTGGCTGAGGGTCGACACGTGGGCGCTCATCTCCTGGCTCGCGGCATCGAAGGGCTTCAGCGCGCGGCACACGGACTGCATGACCTCCCACTGGTCGCAGCTGATCAGTTCTCTGAAGTTACACTCGATCGACATCTCGTTAATGGCCCTTTTCTGTTCGATGAGTCGCTCCAGCATGTGAAATGACGTGTTCCATTTGGACGGGACGTCCTGGATAAGGTGGTGCTGGGGCAGCGCGTACTCCCTCTGCAGCTCCGCCAGCTTCTCTCTCGCTCTGGGCGACCGGTGCACCCGCTCGCATATCTTCCGTGCGATGCTGAGCAAGTTCTGCACCATCCTCTGGCTCTTGATGGCCTCGTTCACGATCAGGTTGACCGTGTGGCTGAAGCACTGCACGCTCGTGTGCTCGCCTTCGTTCAGCGTCCTTCCTATGCTCGGATTGTCGGTCACCGTGATGCCGACCTGAAGGCCGATGGAGGTCACCCAGGCCTCCCACCAACACTCCAGCTGCTTCCGGATGCTGTTGCCGCTATAGTCGCAGTCCACCTGGGACACATCTAACAGTGCTGAGCAATGGTGGTCCTCGCAATGTGGGCGGACCGACGACTCGAAGGAGACCCAGTGGGCCGTGAGGGTCAGGTACTCCCGGGTCTGGTTGCTCATCCATATGCCAGAAGTGAAGTGGATCACACCACTCTCAGCTTCCTTAAGATGTGACATAATGATCTGCTTCACATTGTCATACATACCTGGGATGGCCGTCCTGGAGAAGTAAGACGGGGAGGGCAAGGAGTACTGAGGTTTCAAGTATGTGAGCAGCCTGTTAAAGCCAACATTGTCTACAAAGGAATATGGCTGAAGGTCAAGTGCGATCATTTCAGCTATGAGACTAGTGATTTTTTTGGCAACTGGGTGAGAATCATAAAACTTCTCATTGGTGTCATCGAAGGAGGAAGCCCCCGATGGTTCTGTGCTCAGCGGCGCACACCTGTCCGGAGAGGAGGGCTGCGCTGCCTCTGAGACGTCAGTCTTCAGCACGTTGCCGTGGAACCTCTGCAGGTGTCTCAGGAGACAGCTGGTGCCCAGGTTCGTGGGCTTCTTCCCTCTGCTGATCGTCCGGCCACAGTGCAAGCACACGACTTTAGTGGAGTCTGCAGAGCAAATAGAAAAATGATTCCACAGCTTTGAGGTCTTTTTGCTATTCACTGGAAATATAACCTGATTATTTTTTGTGACCATTGTTGGCAAGTCAGTTAATTTGGAGGAGGAACTTTCTGCAGAAGCCAAAGTAGCATACGGAGAATTTGCCAGACTTGCACCTAGAAAGCCCTTCTGGTTCCCGACCACTTCAGGATGGCGTCTGTACAGATGCCTCATCAGACAGCTGGTGCCCACGTCACCCTTCTTCCCCCGACTGATGACGCAGCTGCAGTATCGGCACACTGCCTTGAGGCTGTCCATGGGGGCCAGTGAAAAGTGATGCCAAACTTCCGACTTCAGTCTTTTCATGACCTTTTTGTTCTGCTGGAAGACAGCACCGGACTCAAACATTCTAGGCCTCAACCCGTGGGCCGGCTGCTTCTCAGGGGAGGACGCCGAGGCCTCGCCAACGTCGTCTGAGGACGACAGCACCGACGCAGCTTCCATCAGCGCATCTCCAGGGTTCAAATGTGACGGCAGGTCTTCAGTCAGCCGGTCAGGAGAGGAAGAAGCGGAAGGGGACTCTTTGACCAGTTTTCCTGGAGATGACGACGCGGAGTTCAGATCCCCCTCCGGAGGCAGGAGGGCGGGCAGGAGGGTGGGAGGGGTGGAGTACAGCGGGGGGATGCCCGTGCCCCCGTTCTCCTGCAGCACGATGGAGCGGTGTGCTCGCCACATGTGCCTGATGAGACAGCTGGTGCCCAGGTCCTTCCCGTTCTTCCCTCTGCTGAACTCGTTCATGCAGTGGATGCAGACGGCCTTGGAGTTGTCCAGGGGCGACAGGTAGAAGTGCTTCCAGACGGCAGACCTTCTTCGGGATCCAGATGTGCTCTTTGGCAGTGGAAGGTTTTTCTCCACTATGTTCTCTGCAGTTTCATCATAATGGAGAGTGGGGAGGTGGGGAGACGACACCACCAGGGCTTCTTCTCGGCTGTACTTCTCAGAAACAGGCATGTCGGAGGAGATTTCTTCAGAAGAAACTGCAGACACAGATTCCTCTGTTATTCGATCAGGGGATGGGATCTTAGGTGCCATTTTTTGGACCAGTTTGATGGGTGAGAGTATGGAGCTGAGGTCTCCCGCATCTGCAGGCTGGGGCGGGAGCAGGAGTGAAGGGGCAGGGAACGAGGACACGGCGGATATGCTTCCGTTTTCCTGAATGAGCACGGTGGGGTGTGCGCGCCGCACGTGTCTCATGAGACAGCTTGTACTTAAGTCTTTCTCGTTTTTACCTCTACTAAATTCTTTCATACAATACATACATATTGCTTTAGTACTATCCCGAGGGGAGATAAAAAAATGCTTCCAAGCTGGAGATTTCTTCCTGGAGCCTATGTTTCGGCCGGAGAGGAGGCTCTGAGTCACCGCTTCCATGGCTACGTCGTACAGTGTGCTGCTGTACTGCGAGAACAAAGACCCGTAGTCATCCTCGCTCTCGGAGGGCAAGTACTTCCCGGGGGGCTTCCCGTTACAGCTCGTCTCTCTGGGCTCTGCCAGCTCGTCGCTGCTGTCCGTCTGCTTCATGTCCTCCTGCTCCCTTTTAAAGTCCACTCTTTCCAAACTGTGAGTTGGCATTGGATCGTCGTCGTCTTCTATTTTAAAATTTATTTTATCAGAAACAAAATCACTATCCCCTTTGGGACAAGTTTCCAGGTTATTCTCCATGACTGACCATAACTATTCTGGCTGCTTCATCATATTAATATCTTAGGTTAATCAAAAATTGATCCAAATGCTCATTTGTGCCCCTAGATGTAGATTATCTTTACTTTTTCATAACAATTCCATCTTTCAGGATGTTTCTATGAATATGGCTGATCATAAATATTACTGAAAAATAGAGTACGCAGCTCAGGTGAGCATATCATCTTAGAGCACAGGTCACTGCTTTCCAGGAGTTCTACTGTTAAATACTTCATGGTGTAGACAAAAGCGTATGCAGTGGAGACTTGTTTCTTGTCGTAAAGGCTGCGTGTGTGCCTGCCGTGCTAGCACACACATGGTCCTCTTGCATTACCTACAAAAGATGAAATCAAATTAACCATGGAGCTAAATCATACATTTTAAATCAACACTGTTACGGATACATTGGACTACTTATGCACAGAAGAATATCCACAATGGAAAACTGGAATAGAAAAACTTGTCTCCTGACTTTCAACAATCCACTTACACGATAAAAATACCCCAACAGTGCTAAATAGGCAAAAAGTAAAAACATCAATTCAAATGCAAATGGTCTATCAATAAAGGACTGCAGGAACATGAATGAAAACCGACAATGGTATAAAGAGGTCATTTTCCTCTAGAATTTATGCCTTCACCCTTCAAACAGTTTACTGGAGGTACGTGTAGCTGCTATAATCAGCGAAGCTGAATTCCTCAAAACCAATTCACTCTGCCTTGCTGTAAGAGCTAACACACAAAACAGGAATTTTTACAACTCCAGCTACCCATCAATTCACAGGCTAAAAATTCAATATAAAAAAAGATGATGATGATTCCCCGGACCTAGGAAAGGATAAAAGTCCAGGAGAGTAAAGCACCTCCCAACCCAACCTTTCTGTGCCCTGCTGGGAAGGCCCCTCCCTCAGTGACGCGTACTGTGTAGGGAGCCACCGCGCAGAGACAGGCCCAGGGCCTTGCCTTGCAGCCCACAGGGGAGAAAACGGTCGCCAAGAACTGCGAGACTTTAACTGCAGCAGATGCTAGAAGTGAAGGTGCGTGATGTTATGAAAGTATAAAAGAGCAGGACAGGACCTCGAACAGGAACAGTGAAGCATGGTGAGGAGTGTGGAGTAGGAGTAGAGCAGTTTAATAAAAAAGTACCAGCCAGGTGTGGTGGTTCACACCTGTAATCCCAGTACTTTGGGAGGCCAAGGTGAGAGGATCACTTGAGGCCAGGAGTTTGAGACCAGCCTAAGCAATATAGCAAGACCCCATGTCTACAAAAAACAAAGAAGTTAGTCTCAGCTACTCAGGAGGCTGAGGCAGGAGGATCGTTTCAACTCAAGTGAGCTATGATGGTGCCACTGCACTCTAGCCTGGGTGACAGAGCGAGACCCTGTCTCTAAAAAAGTAAATAAATAAATACATACATAAAAGTAGTGGCCAGTGTGGCAATATGGCAACAAACACTATAGGAGTATTTCACTATAATGAAACCAGACTCTACAAAACTTGTAACTTATTTTTAACGTGTTACTGGGCATACATGGAAGTGGGAGAGTCTCCCAGGGACACAGGCCGAGGCAGCAGTGCACGGGAGAGGCGAGCACTGCCGTAGCCGGCTGTGCACACAGAGGCCGTCTGAGGGCAGCACCAGCCAGACCGACATCAGGCCACCACGGACGCCCATCCTGAACTGTGCAGGAACCAGAGTCACGGGGTAACCACATAAGTTACTTTCCAAACCCAGGTGACTGAGAGGGAAAGGAAGTGCTAGCAGTACTATTTTGGGGACAACAGCCTTAAGCCAAACCTGTCTGAGACAAAGCAAGATGTATGGTCACCCGATGAAGTGTTCCTGGGTTAATAAAAACTGCAAGCTTCCACCAGAAACGAGTGCAGGCTGTTTATGAAAGAAAGCGTGCCTGGTTTCAAACGCCTGGCCTCAAGTGACCCTCCTGCCTCAATCTCCCAAAATGCTGGGATTACAGGCGGGAACCACCACGCTCAGCTGAAAGAATTCCTAATAGCGAATTCCACAAAGTTCAGCCAAATAAAAACTCAAAATAAAAAATTCACATAAAAATAAAATATCACTAAATGCACAAGGAAACAAGCCACCATGAGTGAAAGGCAGCAAAAGCAACAAACAACAGATTTAAAACACCAAGGACTTGACTTACTGGAATTAACACATACAAGATATAAAAATATATATAATTGTATTTCTTAATACATTATGTATTAAGTTATTAAGTATGAAATGTCTGATTTCCTCAAGTACTAAGTTTGATAGTTACTCTCTCTGCCATTTCACTTTGACATGTCTTGTTGTATTTTTATTGTGAAGATACATCTTCAGTCTTTCAAAGGCCTCTTTTGGCTTATGATTATCTTTCACATTTTTTTAAGAGCAATTTTTGTGAAACTACAGATAAGTCAAAATTTCATGTTATTTTCGAGTATTAGTTCCGTAATGGAACCAGTGCAGTGCACACAACTCAAAATATCAACAAAGTGTCTGGGAAGGACATGGCTAATGAACGCACAGTACGTCAATGGTTTGAGAAGTTCTGTTCTGGTGATTTTAATCTTTAAAAGGAGCCATGTGGGCGACCTGAGACCAAGGTGGATAGTGATGAGCTGAAAGCCGTCGTGGAAGCGAATCCATCTCAACCTATGCGTGAATTAGCAGCAAAGTTTGACGTTACTATTCTGACAATATTGGACTATTTAAAACAAATGGGCAAGGTAAAGAAGCTGGATAGATGGGTCTCACATGAATTAAATGAGCATAAGAGAAATTGTCTGGAAGCTTGCCTTTCTTTGCTGTCACGACATAAAGGTGAACCATTTCTACACCATATTGTGACGTGTGATGAAAACTGGATTCTTTTTGACAATCACAAGCATTCAGCACAATGGTTGGACACAGATGAAGTGTCAAAACACAGACCAAAACCGAATGCTCATCACAAAAAGCTAACGGTGTCTGTTTGGTGGTCCAGCGCTGGTATTACCCACTACAGCTTCATGAAACCTGGTCAATTACAGAGGATGTCTACTGCAACCAATTGGATGAAATGATGAGGACGCTTGCGATTAATCAGCTGAGATTTGTCAACAGAGACAGGACAATCCTCTTGCAAGACAATACTCAACACATGTCACACAAACAACACTGCTCAAAACACAGCAGCTGGACTCAGAAACTCTCTGTCACCCACTGTAGTCACCGGACCTTGCACCAACTGACTGCCACTTCTTCCAGGCTTTGGACCACTTCTTGCAAGGAAAAATATTCAATTCTCCACAAACTGTGGGAAATGCCTTTCCCGATTCCATCACCACTGGGTCTCCAGGCTTTACTGCTGGCATGAACAAGCTACTGTTAAGACGACAAAACTGTGCCTATAGTTTAGGTGTATACTTTGATTAATTGTACTGCTTCTTGTTTGAGATATAATAAACTAAACTTTTGATTTGAAATTGGACATTTCATATTTAATGACCTAATATATTTCACATATATATGTGTGTGCATATAAATATATATAAACTTTTTAAAAAACAAAATACAGAAAACAAAGAAAAATGAGCAAAAAACAAAAAACAGACTGTAAAAAGTGAGAAGCCAGGTTTGGAAAAGAATCACACAGAACAATTAGGATTAGAAATATATGCAAATCAAAACCAAAATTAGATACCAATTCATACCCACTAAAATGAGTGTAATAAAAAAGATAGACAATAAGAAGTATTGATGGGCCAGACGCGGTGGCTCATGCCTGTAATCCTAGCACTTGGGAGGCGGAGGCGGGCGGATTGTTTGAGCTCAGGAGTTCGAGACCAGCCTGAGCAAGAGCGAGACCCCGTCTCTACCAAAAATAGAAAGAAATTATATGGACAGCTAAAAATGTATATATAGAAAAAAATTAGCCGGGCATGGTGGTGCATGCCTGTAGTCCCAGCTACTCGGGAGGCTGAGGCAG
>JAQIFY010004547.1:0-11698 GCA_028533085.1 Varecia variegata | reverse complement strand
GTGCAGCTAAGGAAAGGAGAGCAGCACAAGGCCCCTCAGACCACACCTGCCTCCCATCACGGCTGCTTCCCTGAACAAAGTCAGAGGCAGATGTCACTGGAAAACAACTTTTATTGAGACCCCACCAGCTGTATAATCTGTTCCTGACATTAAGCTCCTTCTTCCTTGGCAATTCGGTCCTTCTTAAGTGGTCCCTGTGGGGAGAGATGCAGTGGGTAAGGTCAGAGGTAGACGAAGGCAGGTGGATGGCACAGATACCGACACTCTAGACGGGACCAAGATTCCGGGTCAATAAGGCATAAAGTCCGTAGGACCCAAGAGGCAGCCTAGCTGCTTCCTTCTGCACCAACACCACACAGGGGGGCAGAGCACCCAAAGCAGGCTGATGGGAGCCATCCCAACCCGTGTGAGGGAGCAAGCAGGAGGTGCTCACCATGAACGCCTTCTTCTCCTCCATAGTCTGGAAGCGGCCATGGCCAAACTTGGAGGTGGTGTCGATGAACTTCAAGTCAATTTTCTCCAGAGCCCGGCGTTTGGTCTGCACCAACAAGGACTGTGGGCCAAAGAGGGGCAGTTAGTTATGATTATGAAGAGTGTCTGGGAGTCACAGGAACAACTGAATCTCCTGAAGCCAAGAGCCCTCCATTCCCCTCAATCACTGCCATGTCCTGGCCCAACTCTGTCCCATCAGGTGGATGGATGAGAACGCATGTGAACAAAGCAAATAGCCCCCAAGGCCAGGCTGGGAATTTCCTCGTCCCAGAACTTCAAAGCTTGCCGTCCCAGAACTTCAAAGCTTGCATTACAGTACTCACACCCACCGCCCTGAACTTTCCTACACCAGAGTGTCCGTGGCCTTGTGATCCTCCCAGCCACAGGATCCCAGAGGGCCACCCTCAACCAACCAGGAAGGGCACGGCCTCACCTTGCGGAGGGTGAGCACTCGCTTCTTGGTTCCCACCACACAACCTTTCAGCATCACAAAGTCATTGGTCACTTCACCGTAGTGGACAAAACCACCCTGAAATAAAACAAGGCCATGGGGTCAGCACAGGCCAAACAAGACAAACAAAGAATCATTCTGTAGAAATGACTCCTCCAAATTCAGGTCACCCTAGCCTCCCTGACCACAGGGCTGTTCTCAGAAGGAAGGCAACAAGGAACGGTTCCGCAGTCTGACTCGGGCGCTGTGCCCAGCGCACATTCCAGGCCTCATCACCGAACAGCTGTGCCTACGACCCCACTTCTCACTAGCCACCCCATCCACGGCTCACATTACGCCACGCCATTTACAAGGCACACACACAGCTGGGTGTTGTGCCAATTAACATCAGCCCCCTCAACTCCACAAGAGGCCTGGGGCGGCTTCGAGGCAGCACCGAGGGGCAAATTCTCTGGACCCAGCATCACTCACCAGGGGGTTGATGCTCTTGTCAGACAGGTCGTAATCGGTAGAGGCATTGTTCTTGATCAGTTTGCCATCCTTGATAAGGTAGCCCTGGCCGATCTTGTAGATCTGAAACAGAGAAATTCGTAAGCTGAAGTAACTTGGAAAGGTGAAAAGGGGGCAGGGCTAGTCCCCTTGTCAAGGTAGGTTGGAGGCAGGGTGAAAAGACAATTATTAGGGACAAAAAACCTCCACATGCCAGTGGGCTGGCCTGCAAAGCTGTGACCTCAGTCCTTCTGAGGGGGTAACCCCAGACTCAGACCAAAAAGGCAGGGCCCGTCGTTTGTAAGGTGAATGAGCCCAAACTAAAGATCCTGCTGAACAAGGCAGCAGATGGATGGAAAACTCAAAAGCCTCCCTGGAGGCAGAACCAAAGAGACTCTCACCCACAGCCACGCCAATGGCCAGCTCCACCAAGACACCTTTAAGGGTGGCACTTTACAAATCACCCTGACACCCGAGAACCACAACAGACCCATGATATGGACAACTGAAGTCCATGATGCTCAGAAGCTGTACAACCAACGAAGCCACGACAGGGACACCAACCCCAAGGCCCAACTCCTCTCCCAGGGAACCACCCTAAGAACCTCACCTTCTTGTTGATCTCTGTGCGGTGATGGTAGCCTTTCTGCCCAGCCCGTGCCACAGAGAAAGCCACACGGGCAGGATGCCATGCTCCGATACAGGCAACCTTACGCAGCCCTCGGTGGGTCTTGCGGGGCAGTTTCTTGGTATGCCAACGACTGGTAACCCCTGGAGAGGACACATGCCATCACTGCACCTCAGGGCCTGGCACTTACCCCCCTTGCCCTTTCCTGCTGTGATCGCCCAACTTGAATTCCGTAAATAATTACTACCCAGTGGCTGGGTAATGTGAAGGACAGACGAGATTATTTAATCTGCACTACCCTCATATCTCCTCTTGTATTTCCTGTCAAGTTGGACACCTGCCTAGATACACACGTAAATCCAGAGTCCTAAATTTTAAATGCAGGCGTAAGGATAGGCCCTGGGGCTGTGACCCTGAACTGGTTTGTAAGCACATGCCATTTTAAGCTATCCGTTACGTTCAGGTTCCCCCAGCGGAAGCTCCCCTCTGCATTTCGCAGTGGGTGTGCAGCAAGAGGCAGCCCCTGCTGCCTCACCTCAGCCACGTCAGACCACAGGGCTGTTCTCAGAAGGAAGGCAACAGGAATGGTTCCTCAGTCTGACTCAGGCGCTGTGCCCAGCGCACATTCCAGGCCTCATCACTGAACAGCTGGGCTGAGACCACAGCAACTTGAGCTGCTACGAAGCTCACCTTTGTAGCCTTTGCCCTTGGTCACCCCGATGACGTCGATCATCTCATCCTGCCCAAACACTTGGTTCACGGGGACCTGCTGCTCCAGCCTCTCCCTGGCCCAGTCCAGTTTCTCGGCCACGGTGCCTCCGTTCACCTGGATCTCCATCAGGTGGGCCTTCTTCTGGCGTAGAGGAAGCAGGCGCATCTAGGAGGACAGACACAGCTTAGCTCCAAACTTCAAGTGCTCCTCCGGAGGCAGAGGCACTGAGGCTGGGGCTTGCAGTGTGACATCAAAGACATGACAACAGGAAGGCTTAACTCCTTACTCTGAACCACGCACAACAAAAAAAGCACAACAAAAAAAGCACGCTTGTTTTTGCCAGTGCCAGCAATTCAACTTTGGATTCTGGTGCCTGAATCAGTCGGGATGAGCCAATGGGGCCCACACCAAGACAGGCAACAAGCAGATCCCGGCACCCACCACCCCAGTGTTCTGTCTCTACCTGGCCATTTCCTGTGGGGGCAGTGCCAGCTTTCTCCCGGCCGCCTGTGCTTGCTCTCTAGTAACAAGCCTGCTTTCGGGGAGAACGCAGAAGTCGAGAGCACAAGCTTGAAGGATTAAATGAGGAAAAGCACTTGGGCACAAAGGTTTCATTTAAAGGGTAGTCCAGCAATGTCCTCCAAGACTTTCCATAACAGAAATGTACTATTATCTGTGCTAATATACAGGGGTCCCTAGCCACATGGGGCCGTACTGAGAGCTCATGAAACAGCCAGAGGCATCATCATCTTCAGGCCAACAAGGGGCTCAAACAGCTCACAGCAAGTCAGGTTTGAAGGAGAGCATCCAGCCAACCTTTCACAACTACTTTCAGTTTGGCGTTTCACAGTGTTTATCAGGAGTCACCAGTTGGATTAACCAGCTGAATATTCCCCAAATGGGGTATGGTTTCCCTTGCTAGGAGACAGGAAGGACACAGTGCCCTCTGCTGGCAAGCAAGAGGCCTACTCCCAAATGAGAGTACTGGACCCTTATATTCAAAACCTCACATGGTCTGTGACCTCCAAAGAGAGAAGTGGCGAGCAGTTACCCCACCCTTGGCAGCGCTTACCTGGGTGTGGGCAATGATGCGAATGACTTGGCAGTACTTCTTCATGCTGCTGAAGTCCTTCTCCAGCTGCTTCTTGCCATCCTCATCCTGCCATTTCTTGCAGTACTTGGTGAAGGCCTTCTTCTTAGATTTATGCCTTCAGGAGCAGAGCAGAGTTGGGGAGGGGCCGGGTGCAGGCCTTCATCACCCCTCAGGAGGGGTGAGCGGAAGGCACAATGGCACCGCGTGGGGATGGGGCTCATTGCCGGCTTCTAAGGAGCCTTTTCCACCGGCAAGCGGAGCCAAGATGGAGCTCATCGGGCAGAGCCGAGAGGAGCTGAGCAGAGGTCCACAAGGTTAATTTAAGTCACAAAATGTTCAACACACACAAATCCTCACCCCAGGGGTGCTAGAAAGCAACTTTCTCTACCTTGGGGGAGGCACTGTCCTCACAGTGAAGGAGGTAATGGGAAATTCAGGACCGGGCCTGAGGCCCTTGCCGTCCTTTCTGGGGTTGAATTATCCTGCTCATCTTTCCCGGTTTCTAGTCGGACTCAGCAAACAAGGGAATTACTGGATCCTCAGCCAACACCCAGTCTGGACACAAAATTAAGGTGTCGGCTCCCAGCTCAGAAACCCAATGGCGTATCAGTGAATAGGAAGATGAAGAAAAGGACAAAAAGAAAAAAAAAAGAAACCCAATGGCTGGTGGTCAAGGTCTATCTCCAGATAGTTTTATGCTCAAGAGGCAACTAAACCTAAGAACTGAGCAGCTCCTCCCCTGCTACAGTAACTGAAACACCCTGCACAAGGTGCTCCGGGCTCTCCAGCCCCTAACCTAGGGACTGCAAGCCTGCTCCTCCTTACCAGTTCTTGTAGAAGCGCCTTTTGCACTCATCGCTGATATGCTCAGCAAAGATGGTCTTAAAAGTCCGCAGGCCTCGAGGAGTTTCCACATAGCCCACTATGCCTACGACCACCATGGGTGGTGTCTCCACAATGGTCACAGCCTCCACAACTTCCTTCTTGTTCACCTCTGGGGGGGAAAGCAGGCAGTCAGACTTCAGTGGGCTGACAGGAGCCCCCAATTTAGGCCAGTTTGAGGGCAACCTGCTTCAGGTGACAGGGAAATTTATAAAGCGAGGCCCACACCAGCAGTCTGAACCCCCAGGGCTGTCCTTCCTACATACTTCTCACTCTTCCTGCATCCACACGTGTTAACTTAAACCAAAAATACCAGGACCCCTGCTCTGTATAGCCAGTGCTTAAGAGAGAGAGAGAAAAAAACCAAGACCTAGTCAGCCAAACACCAGTCTGGCTTCAGTTCTCTTCCTTCTACCAGATCTCTAGAGGCAGACAAATTTGTTATTTAACAGTACAGAGTCCAACACATAACAGGGTGTAGAAATAAGCTCTGAACTCGGCCTGGAATACAAAATGCTACCCAGTGTTAGTATCTACCATGGCTCAGTGACAGTGCCATGTTCTACTTAGTGATATTTTCCAATTTTAACTTCACCAAAACCCATGTAAATGGGTATTATTCAAGCTTTTAAGTGACACTCACATGAATGTGGCACTTTCTACCCCGGCCTCTAATCACACAAGCTAGCACACTTTTCTGCTGTGGCTCCTGGGAAATTTACTCACATCATGCCCCTGACTTCAAAATACTCCTCTGCCTAAAGCAAGCAGTGCCAGCCATCTGTAATCTGTCGATTAGTCCTAAAGATCAACATTCCCAATCAGAAGGATGCTGACAACCTACGTTTCCCCACCCTCAACTCCTATCCCCCCAACTTGGAGGATGCAGCCTGTACGTACTTGATCCTGGCCTATCGACTTCCCGCACGATGTGGGTCATGCCAGCCTTGTATCCCAAGAAGGCTGTGAGGTGGACAGGCTTGGACGGATCATCCTTGGGGAAGCTCTTCACCTTCCCACGATGCCTGCTGCTGCGCTTCCGAGGCAAGAAGCCCAAAGACCCATGTCTGGGAGCTGAGAACTTCCTATGAGACTGAGAAAAAATGACCAGTATTAGCACCCCAAACCCTCCAGTTCAGTTCCCAGCTGCCTACCTCTAAACAGTCTCAGCAATGCTGCATCTTAACAAGACGTAAACCCTGCAAAGCTGGTAATAGGATTATATGCCAAGTTCACTTTTCCCAGAATCACACACGTCCTGAAGAGTGTTAACTCGACAAAATTTAAGCTGAACCTTTATTCCAACTCATCTCAATTTTTCAAAAAATTAGCCATTTACACTTTTCCAACATCAGACAAAAACATACTAATAGCATTAAAAACTGTGTAACTTTGTCATCACATCAAGGAAAGAAATTTAAAAAAACAAAATTTTTTTTTAAAAAACCGCATAACAATTGACTTTATTAACAATCATCTATAGTCTGACCACCAGCAGCACTTCTGGATGGGGCAAACAGTTGGGCAGTAAGAAATTGTACTACAGACTCTTCCAGCTCCGGGACAGGAGCTAGGCCGATACACGTAGGCCGCTAGAACTCGACAGAACCAAATCAGAACATGACAATCAGCACGGCATCTCTGTCCGCCCGTCAATAAGTTCATCACCTGTGGTTTCTGCGAATTCCAGAAGCCTTTCGAGTTGCACCAACCGTCCCAGATTCCAGAAGGGAGCCTCAACCCTCATCCTAAATCTTCCCTCCCCCAAGTTTCTTCAGCTCCCAGTTTGGTTAAGAATAGTGCCTAGAGCTCCACTCAAGGTCCTTCCGGCCCCGCATACTGCTCATGGGATCTTATCTCGATTAAGGCTAAAATAGGTGAGGCTGTGACCCAGAAAAGACCCGTGAACTTTAAAGTGTCGGGCCTACAGGCCTGCTCCCACACCAGGGCCTCTCCGGCCGACCTGCAGGCCCAGGGCCAATCCTCCACACGCCCTTCTCCGCAAGCCTCGCGAGTTTCCAGAAAAGAGACCTGACTGCGGCCCCCGCTGTGTCTCCTGTGCTCCTAGAGCAGATGTCTGCCACAGGCGAAGCCGGGATGGCGGCGATGCGCCGCGGATTCAGCCACGCCAACGCCGTGGAAGAGAAGGAAGCTCCGTAACAATACGTACCATGTTGCCGCCAAATCACACCGCTAGAGGCCGGACGGTTCCGGGTGCACGCTATATAAGACCAAGTCTGGCTCCACCCCTTCCGGCGTGCGAGCGCGCGCCCGCGGCGGACGCCGGGTCGGGGGTCACGCCCCGGGCGCGATTTCCGCGCACGCTCTTCCTCGCCTAGAGTTCGCTCCGAGCTGAACGTCAGCTTCGGAGACACGAATTAGAGACTCTACGGCGCGTGGTTGGGTTCAAACTTAGTGAAAAGCCGCGGATTCGCTGGTGAAGTGTTTGGAGTTCAACGAATCTACGGCGTTCGGCAGCAGCCAAATTTAATAATGATGAAGAAAAATGGCTGCGTCGCTTGTTCTTGTGTGACATGCCGTCACCTCTGGAATTGGAAAGACTGAAACCCCAGTTTCCTGGCCCGCGACCTGGTTTTTCCAACTTGCCTCTTGATTTCGGGCACCCTCCCTCAAGCCGTTTCTCGGCCATTGCTCTCAGTATCCAGCTGCAGGGGCCCGCGCTTGATTCAGAGAGTCTCTGAGTTGCCAAGGTGCGTCCCAACTCTGCCAAACGGTCTCACGACCCGGCGTCGTGAATTTTTTCTTTTTTAATTTCAAGGTTGCAGACAAGGGATTGATTATGACCTGTATTGTCTCCTTGCTTACAGAGAACACTAAGCTTCTGGCCAAGATGTTACTTACTTAACAAAAGCCATATAATTAATGAAGGACAGAGCTCAAGTCTATCTCACTCTAGGTTGGGTTTTCACGACACAGACTTGGGGTTCAATAACCCCCTCATTGGACAAGGAGCTTTAGAGTCATGAGCAAAAAGAAATTCTTACTGAAAACCTGCTGTGTGCCACGTACTGCACCAGGCCGCAGGAATACAGAGGGGGAAAAGATGGCCACTCTCACAAACCAAGTAAGACTAAAATTGCAACAGAGGTGTCTCAAGCCTGTAATCCTAGCACTCTGGGAAGCTGAGGTGGCAGGATCACTTGAGTTTCAGGAGTGCTTTGTCCAGAGGGTCAGTCAATAAGAGGTTGTGGCATGAACACAGCCCCAGGTCCCTGGGGTGGGAGCCAGGACATACAGCCCTTGCGTCATGAAGGCCCCCTGCCATGCTATTCCGTCACCAGCTGTCAGGGGATGCCCCAAAGAATGGGAGCTGGCTGGGCAGGGGTGTCTGGCAGCTCTACTCCTGTGTGGCCTTGTGGCCTGGCCTGCTGAATGGCCATGGGCCCCTACTGGGGCTGCAGGCAGAGATGGCAAATACGGCCTCCCATTGCCTGTCGGTGTCCAAGCTGGGCCTCTGCATCCTGCGGTGCAGCAGCCTACTGGTAGGTGGGGGCTCACCCTCACCCTGGCCTGGAGACTGTACATGGAGGCGCTGCTGTCTGTCCAGTGAGCCTTGTGGCAGCCGCTGACCATTTCGTGGGTCTGGAGCCTACAGCTGTTAATAACCCTAATCCATGAAACCTGCCACTGCCTCCTGCAGGTCCTGCAACACCTGTGGTGGGAGGCCAGCCTGGCCCTGTTCATGGCCCAGTGGGCTCACTGTAGCCCAGACAATTTCTGCCATGAGAACAGCCAGGGTTTGGAGCAGCTGCTGGGGGCTGTGCTGCAGCATGTAGCTGTGTCCCTGCTGGCCCACTGGCTGGATAGCCTGTGAGTGGCCCAGGCCATGTGGGGCAGTGGACTGCAGCCCCTAGAGTGGGCCAGGTTGTGCTGGACAGCCTCTAAAGATCTGGATGCAGTCACCACCATCCTCCCAGCAACCACTGCACCTTTCAACCGGCACTTCCCCGAGCCTCTCCTGGCCACCCTGACTAGGTTCTTGTCAGCCTCCATCAGGCTGTGCCTAGTAGTTGAGGACAAGGATGCCAGCAAGGGAGAAGGAGGCCATGGCTGTGGGGTCACCAACATACCCCTTACCACCAGGTTCCAGACAAGTGACATGACCTTGAGGTCTTCATCCAAGCAGGCCCTCACACAGCAGGTCAAGGCAACCTGTGTTCTCATCATTCTTCTGTATATCTCTGCTGGCATGTCTCTCTTGCATATTTTAAAGTGCTCAACTGTGGGCTGGCCCCCAGTATGTCCCCTGCCTAGCCTTGTCAGCGAGAGATTGACTGTCCATTTAGGCCTTTACTGGGCCAGGAGGCAAGGTGGGTAGTTCCCAGTACGTATGGCACATGTACACCAAGGGCTGAGCTCTGTCCTACTGTGTGTCCTTGGGGAGCTTCCTTCACCCTTCACAGCCTCAATTCCCTTTTCTATAGAATATAGATAATAGGACTCCAGGGAGAACAGATCTATAAAAATGTGCCATTTGTAAACTGTCGAGTGTTCATCCCTCTCTAATTGCCCTAAGAAAGAGTGCACAAGATCTCCTTTGTATTAAAGCACATAAAAGAAGCCCTGAATAAATGGAGGGACATCACTGATTCATGGATGGCCTGACTTAATGTCTTAAAAATGTCAATTGTCTCCATATAAATCTATGAAGTCATTAAGATTCCAATCAAAATGCCAAGGGACTGTGGGGAGGTGGGACTCATAAACCGATTCTAAAATGTATATGGAAAATCAAGGTCCTTGAAAAAGTAAGGCATTTTTAAAACACAGAACCAAGGTAGGGACTTGCTCTACCAAATAGTAAGGCATATTGCAAAATCACAGCAGTAAAAGCAATGTGGTAGTGGCAGAAAACACAAGCGTACAAATGGACTAGAATGCAGAACCCATGGGCATGGCCTGCCCATGGGAACCTGGAGCCTGAATGGGATGACACCACAAGTCAGCGGGACAGCATGAGCTATTCAGCAGAGAAGGCTGGAGAACTTGGCTCACTACATGAAGAAAGAGATAAATCTGGATCCTATAGGGGTTTGACAGTGCTCCCTAAAAGATACATCCACCCAGAACCTGTGAATGGGGGTGGCCCTATATGGAAAAAGGTGTAATTAAGCTAAAGGTTTCACGATTAGATCATCCTGGATAGGACGGGCCCTAAATGCAATCATTATATGAAAAGTGAGGGCAGGAGAAATGGGGCCATGTGAAGAGGGACACAGCAAGGAGCGCTCCAAGGCTTGCTGGAGCCACCGGAAGTTGGGAGGGAGTCATGGAATGTGTTCTCCCTCGGAGCCTCCAAAAGGAATCAACCTTGCCCTCACCTTAATTTTGGGGTTCTGGGCTCAAACGATCCTCCTGCCTCAGATTAGCAGACTTCCTTATCTTAACTTAGGCATTCGTTCCTTCTGACTCCAAATTTTTAGACAAAATTGTAACTCTCAACCAATTGCCAGCCAAAGAATCTGTAAATCCACCTATGACTTATAAGCCCCCACTTTGAGATGTCTCTCCTTTTTGGGCCAAATTAATGTATATCTTCCATGTATTGATTAATGATTTTCCCTACAATTCCTATCTCCCTGAAATGTATAAAACCAAACTATAATTCAGCCACCTTGAGATCACTTGCTCAAGACTTCTTTCTTCTTTTGTTTGTGAATCCCTAGGCCGAGGTCACTCATACTGCTCAGAATAATCCCCTTTAAATTATTTTACAGAGGTTTTTTTTCTTCTATTAACAGTTGATGGAACTCAGAGAAGACTTGGGATCCACCAAAGGAGTAGCCCCCTTGACATCACCCTGACTCCAAGTTTCTCCTTCGGTAGAACTGGTAAGTCCTCCTGAGCCCTGGACTTCCCACTTTTGTTTGATGATCCTTGGTTTATTCTGAGCTATCTGTACTTTTCCTAGGAACTTGTTGTTTGGGATCCTAATTTTGATTTGGATCAAAATTAGGTGCATTCTAAACTGTCTTCCCCATTACCTTTTCCTCCCCCAAATTAATCTCAATCGGCTTGTCTGTGCATGTGCATGAGAAACCGAACTGTCCTTTTCATTGACACATGATAGACTGAACTTCTCAGTACCGAACCCTGAACTATAGTTCAGTTCCTCCTTTAAAAAAGAAAAAAACAGTGGGAAACAAATTCTCTAAAAATGAGGAAAGACAGGGAGAACAACCCCTCCAGGCCCCCCAGTTGGTTTTATGGCACCTGCATTTGCATGTATTGGTATAAATGGAAAGGTTCAAAGGCGTGCCAGGTTTAACTCAGCCAGCTGGTCACATATTATGGCCCATTCTTATGTACACTTGTAACTGATGGGAAAATTATATCAAGAAACATTCATAACTCAAATGATCAACCTATAATTACAGAGTTAAAATATAGAATTTTCTAAGCTCTCTATCTCTCTATTTTCTTTTCTGCCTATTTTGAATCTGCTGACTCTTTCTATTGATGTTGAGATAAACTCATTGTTTATGGCATTACTAATTCAGAGCTGCTTGGAGATCTTGTTTTCTATTACAGTTCAGCGAGTCCTAGCTAAAATGTAAACATTGAAAACTCATTTGAAACTGAAGAAAAGGGCAAAAGAGGTTTTTTAAAATCAAACTGTCGGCCGGGCGCGGTGGCTCACGCCTGTAATCCTAGCACTCTGGGAGGCCGAGGCGGGTGGATCGCTCAAGGTCAGGAGTTGGAGACCAGCCTGAGCAATGAGCGAGACCCCATCTCTACTAAAAAATAGAAAGAAATTAGCTGGTCAACTAAAATATATATAGAAAAAATTAGCCGGGCATGGTGGCGCATGCCTGTAGTCCCAGCTACTTGGGAGGCTGAGGCAGTAGGATCGCTTAAGCCCAGGAGTTTGAGGTTGCTGTGAGCTAGGCTGACGCCACGGCACTCACTCTAGCCCGGGCAACAGAGTGA
>JAQIFY010004546.1:0-11698 GCA_028533085.1 Varecia variegata | reverse complement strand
AGGTGCTTCAATCATCTTTGCAACTGGAAGGCTGGACCACCTGCCCAGGAATGTGCTCTTAGTAAATACCCTTAATTAAGCCCCAGAATCCGAGAAGCCTGTTAAATTGCCAGCCCGGGAAGTGGGAGTGACTCAGTCTGTGTCTGTCTCCTTGTTCTGTTCTGCACGGGCAGATGGGACTGAACACGCAGGCTTCATTGCCACAAGGCTTTTCCTGAAAAGAAAAGCCCACCTGTATTTGCATTCCTATTTGCAGCCTTCTAGAAAAACAGAAACCTGACTCGCCAGCTGTTCAGTCTTCTCAGAACTCTGTGAATCCAGTTTCCTCTGGAAAACATCCAGTGTCATAGAAATACTCACCAAGAAGGGGTTTCGGGCACCTTCTAGTCCCATGGTTTTTGAACTATTTTTCTTTTACCAAACTCTTCCTTCAAAATAAATATTGCCCAGAAATAGATGGAAATGATTTTATTTCACTTACCCCTCCCCTCCTACACCCCACCATTTTCCCCAATCATTCACGGATCCTAAGGGATTCAGTAAAGCCTAGTTTAAAAACCACTAATACGGTGTTTAAAAAGACAGACGTCCAAAAAGTAAAAGGTTTTTTCCAAGATAACAGGGCTAGAAAGTGTCAGAGCCTGGATTAAAAAGTCTGTCTCTGGTTCTGAGATCTTTCCTATGCAATCCATCCACCCATAAAATTGTTTATGCAGTCGGCTTAGTTTCTAGGTGCTTATTCATTTTTCCTTTGGGCAAATGTTTATTAAACACCTTCTGTGTTTGGGCACTAGTTAGCTGCTGTGGACTCAGTGATAAGCAAAAGAAGAGGGGGCTAATGTCATCACAAATTGTACTGCAGGATAAATACATCGATTAAATGGTCACACGAATACATGTAAAATGCAGAGGATGATAACAAGGAAGGTGATAAGGATGATGTCGACTTTAGATTTGTGGACGGTGACAGTGAATATTGAATGCAATACCAGGTCTGGATCCTCCCACGTTAGCCAGCCCGGTGGTTCTCAGCCCTGGGTGCACATTGCAATCACCCAGGAGTGGGAAAAACAAACACCAGTTCTCAAGCCCTATCCCCAGGGATCCTGATTTACTTGGCTGGAGTGAGGTCTTGGTATCGGTGCTTTGCCCAAGCTCCTCAGGTGATTCTAGCATGCCACCAAGATTGGAAACCACTGCTGCTAGCAATGCCCCTCAGGGAACCCCGTGTGGTTCCTCTTCTGTTTGATTGTGTGTCACCATGAAAAGAGAACACCATGATTTTCAGAAGCAAAATGACTCATGTCCCAGGAGGAAACAGATTCCCAGGAAATCCTGATAAACACGGCATAGACCAGACTAGGAAACAGTCAACCACACCTGGTCAGTAGAAAGGGGAGAGCAGTGCAGTAGAATAGGAAGGACCCCAAACTCACAGAGAAGTCCTAAGCTGTAGCACTGAAAAGTCCCTTTCCCATCGGTCAAGGGAAAGCACCGGACCAGACCAAGGGTTCTCAGACTTGACCTTACATCAGCATCACCTGGAGTCCTGGTTCAAATCCAGATTGCTGGGCTCCACCCTCAGCCTCTGATTGGCTTAAGTCTGGGATGGGGCCTAAATACCTTCATTCCAAAAAAATTTCCAGGTGCTGCTGGTGTTGCCGATCCAGCACCAAGACTGGGATGAAAGTCTTGTTGACAGAGAGGGAACCCAAGAGGATTCTATTCTTTAAGACAGGTATCCTGTTTTTATTTAAATTTTGATATTTTATTCATCATAAACATTTACATTAATTTTTGATTTTTCTAAATATTGCATTAAAATATTGTTTATCTTGACTACTGAGCTTTTTGGCCCCCCTTTAAATTTTGTACTTAAGATGAGTGCCTCATTCACTTGTTTCTAATCCCTGCTGGCCGGGGGCCACATGCTGACACTGAACCAAATGATTTCTAAGGGCTGTTCGAGTTCTGAAGTTTCATTAAACAGAGAGGCAGTAGGGTAGAGGTGAAAAGAAGGAGCTCTTGGACCCTTGTTCATGCCTGTGTAAATGTTCTCTGCCATCTGCAAGCTGTGCAGCCTTGGGGGAGTTGCTAAACCTCTCTGGGCCTTTGTTTTTCCTTATCTGTGAAGTCAAGACAATACTGATCACACAGGTTTACAGTAATTGGTTGAGCTAACAACCATGAAGCACATAGTGTGGGCTGAATACTTTCAGCAGCCAGCATCATCCACAAATGCTCCTCCGTTTAATCATGTCCTGAGGGTTTTCCCTTCTGATTAGGTTCACTCTGATTTCTTTGAAACCTAAGAGGAATCTTTTTTTTTCTGAGGCTGCATACTATTTGTCAAGTCAGGCAGCTTCTTGTTTTCCCTGATTTTCCAATTTGTCCCTTGTGGGTTTGCATTTCCTTTATTCCAAAAAAACAGTCTATAAGGACAGTATAATGAAATGCAGCATCTTAAATGAAAGTCTTTAGAAAAAGCAAGAAAAGCCTTTTGAATCAATACTCATTATTTATTGAACATCAATGAAATAAATGGCCAGTATCTCCCCAAGGCCAAGAATCACTCCCGTTTATGTTGTGGGGCATAAATATTTGGATTAAGGGGAGAATGACATTTACTGGATCTTGAGAAGGAAGGCACAGTTTCCATAAATGTCATAAATAGTTGTCAAATTTTGTCGTAAATTAGTGCTCCCAATTTACAGACTTTTTGCCAGGGCTCTAGTTTCTTTAAAGAGCCATGTGAGATGAAGGGACAGGTTTTCAGAGGACAAAACCCAGGCCTCTCAGTGACTATGCTGATACCTTCACTCTGGTGTCTCTACTACCCTTCCTCACACCTGCCACTCTTCACCATTTGTCCTAACCAAACAGGACTGTCCACATTTGTCAACCTACTGTGTGAACTCACTCCGTCCTGCATAGATCAAGCTGCTTTCCACATGCAATGGCTTTCCATGCTTCTCCATATTAAAATCCTGTTCATGCTTTGAGATCTCAAGAGTCACCTATTCTAAGAAGCCTTCCCCAACCCCCACACTTCATGTCCCTGTGATTGTTCCTGGAGAGCCAGCCTCTGTTAGAGCACACCTCAGAGGCTTGAGGGTTTTCTGTTCCCACACATCATCCTTGATAAGCTGTTGATCCTCCATGGACGGAGCTCAATTCTAGTTTCTGTTTGGTTGATTGTCAAACTTTTCTCAGGAACCAAAGCTTCTGGTCAGAGAATTTGATCTTTCTGTTGCTGAATTCTTATCAAAATCATCAGCGTGGGAAGAAATACTCATGAGTCACTTTGATCCCACTGTTTGGGCCTCATTCCTGGTCTATGCTTTAATGGTACACAATCTATCTGAGCTAAGAAATATTATAAAAATGATCTGTATATAACCCATTGCTACATTATTGTTAGAAAGCACTAGAGAAATTGTTCTCATGATGGAAGACCAAGAAAAGATGTACTATTTCTAAACAACTGGTGAGCTTTCATCTTGTTGATAGCAGTGACTCCTGTCCTGTTTCCCCCTTTGTCCTGGCTGGGAGAAAGCTCTGAATAAACATTGAACAGAGTATTTTAATGTGCATTTTTTATACTGATCCCATTCCTGGCTTCCTATTATGTTCCTACCTTTATTTTGGTCTCACCTCCATTTAATTTTTTTCCCTTTTTTGCTTATATACTTCTGTAAGTTACTTCAAAAACTTGCATAAAAGAGGTGAGGGATAGATCTTTAAATAATTCATATTTCCTTGAAGGCAGATAATGTATCCTATTTGTTTTGAATTTCTAATACTTTTTCTAGAGTGTGACACATTTATGCATTTTTAAAGGGGAAAAAGAGGAAAGATAATCGAGGGAAGAAAAATTAGAGTTGGTGGTAGAGGTATCTATATCCTAGTTTTATATCTAGATGAATGATGGAAAAAACTCAAGACATTTTTTAGGACATGCAAGCTAAGCCAAATATTTTAGAATATATGAAAACCTAAAGATATTGCTTCACATGTTTCCAATTAGTTTTAGTATTGTAAAGATAATTTTCTAGGTAATATCCAGACATTTGGCATATGTAGACATGGCTACCAATTTAAAAACTATGCCAAATGTGAAATTATTGTTAAAACAATTATTCCCTAACTTTCTCAGGCACATTTATATATTTTTTGGGCTCAAGATATTGGACCTAGAGATAATCTATGCATTTTTATACTCAGGATAGCCATCCTAACACAAGTGCTGTGAGTATAAAATGAGATGAGAAAGCACTTTGTAAAGTTAAAAGACTTAATCGAGAGCAATGTGATGTGTACTTATTCATAAATACACACTTTACAAGGGCATTCATTTACCTGTCAGTAGGAAATTTCAATTTTTGTAGCCTAATATAAAAGGGCTATAAATGCAGGGTATAAACAGCATACACCAACCAGCAACCATACACCAATATAGCAACACATAAACCCAGCAATACTTAAAAACAAATGACAATCGTTATTGAGTACACGGACTGTTTGGAGTCATCTGGACTCTTCTGTTTCTGTCACACTTACTCCACATCCAGCTGGTCAGCACATCTGAACTTGACCAGCTGACTCCACAGCTGGCCTCCTGGACTGAACCACCATCTTCCATAACCACCGTGGCCTTAGGACTAGACTCCCTGCTGTTGCTCTTGTCCCGTTCAGACATTCTCCACACGGAAGCCAGTGTTATCCTTCAGGAACATGAGTCAGACCACGTCGCTTCTCTACTCAAAACCCTCCGATGGCTGCCATCCCACCCAGAGCAAAAGCCAAAGTCTTTGCAATGCTCCCGTCCTGGAATCTACTACGGCTCCTCGGTCCACTCTAAACACTTGGCCTCTTCACTGTATTTTACGTATAGCAGCCATGCTCATGGCCGTTAATTTTGCTCCTCTTTGTGCCTGGAATGCTCTTATCCTAAATTTTCACATAGCTCATTTTCTCATCTACTTCTTGTCTTTGCTCATATGTCACCTTCTCAGTAAGACCTTCCCCTATAACCCTATTTAAAATTTTAAGTGCCCTCCGTCCCTACATGGGAACTTTCCATCTTCTTCCATTGCTTGACCTTTGTCTGCAAAAATTATTACTTTCTAACATACTATATATATCACCATATATATAAAAAATAAACTATGTATAACTATAAAACTAACTTTTTGTGCCAAAAATTATTAAAAATATTGTATGAAGTTACCTTCAGGCTATGTGTATAAGGTGTATATGAAACATAAATAAATTCCACATTTATACTTGAGTCCCATGCCCAAGATATCTCCTTATGTATATCCAAAAAAATCCAAAATCCAAAACACTTTTGGTCCTAAGCATTTCAAATTGGAAATGCCCAACCATTATATAGTAGATAATTTTTTCATTGTCTGTCCTCCAACTAAAAGAGCTCCATGAGGGCAGGGATTTTTATCGTCTGTTTTGTTCACTGATGTTGCCCAGCACATAAAACGGTGTCTGACACGTAGAAAGAACTTAATAAATGTTTGTCACATCAATGCTTAAACCATCTTCATACCCTCCTTTCTCCAGTTTTACAAGCTGTGGTAGATTAATCTTCTTACATCATTGCTCTGTGCTATTATAAAATTCTCGTTGATTTTTTATGACTCCAGAAGGAAGTTCATGTTGCTCAGTTGGAACGACATGAACCTCCTACTATGGTTTCAGTTTGCTTTCTTACTATTCTTTTGCTTCATCCAAATTGCTCTCTCTTGCTTTGCATTATGTATGCTGTACACTTTCCCACCCCCATGTCTATATTTAAGCTATTCCTCTGTCTACAATGCCCTTTTCTTGCCTCTCTGAAGGTCCAAATTTTACTCATATTTCAATAGCTAAATCAAATGCCATCTCCTTCATGGAGCCTTCTCTGATGCCTCCAAGACACATCTGTCCGTGTCTTCTCTGAGTCTTACTATTCTCTGGGTGTCGTAACATATCACTGTATTGCAGAAAACATAGCAGAGGGTTAAGCATAAGATTACACACCTCCAGGGTGTGACCTTCTACATGCTTTTATAACTCTCTGAGTCTTGATTCTCTCAACATACATTGGGCTGCTGATAGCTTATTTACAGTAATGATTATAAGGTTAAATGAGATAATGCTTATTTACTTACCATATGATTATAAGGTTAAAGGTTTGATTTTCTCAATACATGTTAGCTAGCATCATTATCAACACCATCATCATTTCTTCCTTGAAACATAATTATTCTATTTCCTGCTAAACGGTAAGTTTCTTAAAAACAGAATAAATGTCTAATTTACCTCTACACACACCCAGGTACTCAGTGAATATTTGTTGAGTAAATTTGAGAATCAAGACCATGACTTTGTCCTTTAAGTTAAAGCAAAAATACTTGCTAAAAAGTTGATGGCATTTTTTTTTTTTTTTTTTTGGCAATCGTCTTTTAGCAAATAAATCCATTTCTATATGACTTTGTTTTACTTCTCAGCTGTTCTTATTGTAGAATTAGAAGCTCTCTAGCATTAGGTTTTCTTATTATATTTCCTAGTATACAAAAAGGACTCATTAGTTAAGAAAATATCTGCCTAAACTTTTCTAAAATATGCCTGAGAAAGCATAAGGGAAAGGAAGAAAATAAAAGAGTAAAAATAAAGTTCAAAAAGATATGGTTCTTGCCATTGAGGCAAAAGTCACATATACAGACACGTTGTAGAGTCAAAATATGTAGTAAGGGAGGGGTTAGAAGCAAGCCCAGGGTACTATGGGAACACAGAGGCAGTATATTGGGTCCTTTGGTGTTGTCTGGGAAATATTTCCTAGAGGAGATAATAGCTAAGCTAAACTATTAGAGATAAGCGAAAATTAGTCAAAAGAAGATGAGTGGAATGGGCATTGTATCCAGGCAGACAACATGTCATAAACAAAGGCAAGGCAGCGTGAAGTAGCATGATACATGCTGGATTTCACAAGCATTTAGGCATGAACAGTGTCTGTTCTGGAGCAACAGTGGGAAAATACAAAGTTGGAGAGAGAGTTGTCAACCAAGTCACGGAATATCCTAAATGTCATGCTCTAGAGCCTTATTTTGCAGGTAAAAGGGAAATTTGAAGGATTTTAAGCGGGGAAGGGAAATGATCAGATTTATGTTAGAGAGCGATTACTCTGGCTACGGGGTAGAGGTATTTATCCAGAAAAAAAGGGAAAACAACATCCAGTTCAGGAGGCTATTAAAAAGCTCCAAGCTAGAGAAAGGGAATGCTCAGAGCAGAGAAGTAGGGTGATGGGAGAGGGGTGGAGTCAAGAACTGTGAGCAACAAAGTCAGTGGGATTTGGCGACTGGTGTCTGAACTGGCCTGGAGGAAGGAGGAACCTGGGTTTCTATCTGGATGGCTGCACAGCAGGTGATGCTAATACTGAGATGGGACATTGTTGTTGACAGGCAGCAGAGCACAGGCTGGACATGTGGGAGGGAGATGATGAGTTTAGTTTTAGTCACACTGGAGTATCAGCACTCAGAGTCTTAACCTTAGGGGAGGGAGAGATCTGAGCTGGAGGTAACATTTGGTATCCTTAGAATACAAGGTGGTTAAAACCCCGAACATGTGTACACTCACTCAAGGGTAAAGTTTATGCAGAAACCGGAATTCTGGTGAACACAGCATTTCAAGCAGAGGAGGAGCCTACAAAGGAAGCATATTAGGAATGTACAGAGGAAGAGAAGAGGAAAACGACATGAAAATGAATCTGTTGAAGCTAAGGGAGTAGAGGATTTCAGGAAGGAGGGATTGATCAACACTGTCAAATGCAGCTGCAATGTAAAGTAAGGTATGTACTAAAAAGTGTTGCTTAGATTTGGCAAAAGGCATTTTAAATTAGGTTTAGAGAGAGAAGGAAAACAAGGTAGGGTTAAGCCTGCTGCTTGGAAAAGATGATGTCATGTTAACAGATGACAGTGAGAAAGAGGCTTACGGCATTTCTGTTGCTTGTCTGTCCTGTCAAGAAGAAGGATCTTTAAACTGGGAAGGTAGAGCAGTGTCTTTAAGAGGCAATTAAAGCTCAAGATAAGTTAGAAGATAATAAAGACAGGACCACAGAGTTTTGCTTTCAGGGGATCTTCTGGGCCCTGATGAATTGTATTCTAGGACATGCACACACACACACACACACACGCACACGCAAACACACACTTCTGTCAGAAAGCTTTAAGCATCATAGATAAGAATATCAAAGATGCTCAAGGCTGGAAGCTAACAAAAAGAAAGAGGACCTCAGAAAAATTGTATCCAAATAAATGAAGAGCTATTATGTAGAATAAGAGTAAATTTATTTTGTGTGATGTCGAAAGGCAGAACTCAGATCAGAATGTGGAAGTTGCAAAAGCACAAATTTCAGCTGGAAACAATTTTCCATCATCCAGTCATGACAGAGGCCACTTCGAAAGGCAGTGATGTCCTGTCTTGGAAGTGTTCTAGCTGAGGTTGATGGCCATCGGTCAGGAGGGATGGTTGGACTCAATTTGGAAGAGTGAAGACCCAGTACTCACCTCCCTGGAAAAGACACCATTTTTTTGGAAACAGAATTTTTTCTTACTGAGCTTAGAAAATAAAATATATTTGTCATCCCTGGATTATATGACTATTATTTCTAAGGTCCCTTCTAAATAGGAAACTTCATTTATCTAGACTCTGGAAACTACAGTAAATGTGGAAATGATGGAAAAAAAAAACCCCAGCTGAGTTAACTAAATCATTTGTAGCCTGGAGAGGACTGGAATGGAGTGTGAGTTGGTGTTGTATTAGTTTCATTTGTCATGAGACCCTCTGCAGGAGAATCGGGGTTGTGGGTTGAATTAGGCAGTGCTCCATGCTGGCTTTACACGACCAGGTTTATAAACAAATATTTAGTCTTGTCCTCATGATACCAGACACAATGCTAGGTACAGCTACTGTGGAGAAAATATGTCAAGACAGACACTAGGCACACTCAGAACAGAAGGCGATGGTGTTATAAAAGACTTTTTATCATCTCCCTCTTGGCCAGTTAAAATGAATTAGAGTGATCAAAGACATTAGCATTGAGTTCTTGCTTTGTATAGTTCAGCCTACAAATCAAATGCTGCTCTCTGTTTATTACTGCAAGATCATAATTCACAAAGGAAGGTTCAAAGAGGTCAGTATTTATGACTACCCAGAGTGTTTCATTTGCAAAAATTATAAATGGAAAATCTGGCACTTAGTTAGAAATGTAGATCTTCTGATACATAAATTTGCCCCATTGATTTTTATGTATTTCTTAAACTGTGCCCTGCTGCTTTCAATATTGTTTTGGAACAGATTGACCATAAATATTTAAATAACTGCTGTTCAACAATCAAAGCTACTGAAAACAGTAGCTGTTTGAAGATACAACTGTGATCTGCTAAGGTCAAGAGAAGCTAAAATAGAAAAGATGCAGAGTAAATTATTCCTTGGTAATTATCCAGCAAAAGAAGAGAAAGTTCATGAGATCATGCTTACAACTTGTTAGGTACACCCCAAATACTTTTGAAGTACCACGTGCAATATTTTTGAAGTGCATAAAGGATCTGCCACCAACATGGAAGTGGGAGAGAAGGAAGGAAGATGTTAGCTTTTGCAATGACTGAAAGAATGGAACTACAAAACCTGGTGAAGTGACATCTGATGCTGTCCAAAGACTTCACTGTGCTGTTTAGTCTATCCATTACTTTGAAAGAAGATAAGTGGAAAAGCACAGAGTGCTTTAAATCCAGGGCCTACCACCAAAACGCAGCAAGCTAGCTCTGATCTTAACAACTGGTCTGCAAAATATTCTCATTGTGTGGCCTGCATACCTTTTCTTCCCACTACAGCATGTAAGAGATGTTAAAGTGGTCACTTAAACATGATTTTAAATATGTCCTAGGGAAGCCTTTCCCACCCTCCCAGCTTAGGTCTGGTTGTCCCGTATAGCAGCTGTGGGAATGCACCTCTCATCTTCTTTGAGGGAAATGTGCTGTGAGGAGCTACGGAGCATGACATGGATACTAGATCTGACCATTCCTCATCAACAGAGGATTCCCTTGGAAGGCAGTCTTTGCTCTGGGGCCCCCATTAACCTGGCCTAGGCTTTCTCAGAGCTGCATTGCAGCCTGAGGCTCTTTCTACCTAGCCTTCCCTCATTCACTCTCTCCTTAAAAAGGTGTCAGATTTCTATCACTGTCTGCAGCTTTCCCTATTCCTGTGTTCTCTCCTTTTTCCTCCATAGGGGTTTTGCCTGTTATTCTGTAACAATTTTAATTCCATCTTGGCATTTGATCCTGGAGAACTCAAACTGATACCCCAGTGACGTACCCTCAAAATTCCTTATACCATTCCTTTAAAGCACACATGTTTTCTAATTATGTATTTTTATAATTATTTAATAAATGATTCGCTTCCCATTGGACCTTTGATTTCCATTGGGATAAGAAATATGTCTACTTTATCCCTAGACTCTATCAAACTACCTAGAGAGTGATACATGATTTATAAATATTTATTGAGTGGATAAATCAATGAAAGAAACAGTGATAATACCACACTATCATGAAAGATTGAGGGATTGCACTAAAAAGGATAGAACAAAGTAGTCACAATAGACTTTGGGCAAGAGAGAAGGTGACAAAGTTGGTGGAGAAATAGAAGAAAGCCTGAAAATTAAGTCAACAGTACTTGTAAAATTACTCAACTGTATCTTTCTGCTTAGGTGGTTTTGATAGGGATTGACAAAGAAGGTGTATTCAATACTACAAAGACATCAGAGCTCAGATTATCAAAATCTCGTATTAATACATTTTTAAACTTCTAATGACAACAGTACTGATGAGCCTAGTCAATATTAGACATATCCCTAAAGTTCCAGACCTTTGTGTACATGACTGAAAAAGGAAGAAATTTTCAAAACCAAACCAAACCAAGCAAATTCTAAGAATACTGAGGGCTTAGGAAAGTGTTTTAGGAGGAGAGCTGTATAACTAAAGTTCCAGGGTATTGTGATATCCGTATAACATATTGTCATTAACTCTTAGAGTCACTGAAAAACTTGTGAGTTCCCTTGACACACAAAATTGGTAGTGTATGTTAACAGAAGTAGAGTTGAAGAAAAATATATTTCTGACTTTTTGCTTCTGACCACAGTGGGGTACTTGGTACCAGACTAGCCCTTCCACTGTAAACAACTAGAAAACTGGGTAAAATATGGGAAAGAAATCCCTGCTTTTGGATATCAAATCACAAACAACACAGAATTATAATTCCTCAAGAGAAGGGAAACAAACGAGCAAAGCCTTATAATTGTTCTTTCCATTTGAGGCATTTGATGAACTCTGGGGTAGGAAAGGGGCAGCGATGAAAAACATGACTTAGCTGAGGAGACAGAGACAATTTCAGGAAGTTTAAGGCAGCTGTAATTTAGAGGCAGATACTTGAGAGGAGAGAGCAGAGAAAGAGTTCGAGAAAGCTGCAGTAGAAGTCCTCTTGAATCTTTGGCTGAATACAAAGATGCACATGCATAGTGCGAGACTCTGCAAGCTTAGCAAAGAATGACGATCAGTGAGCCTAAGATATTGGGGAGGTATAAACTGAACCACAAGAACTACCCTAAAGTGGGAGATTTTCAACCTGAGCCATTGAGTAGAGATCC
>JAQIFY010004545.1:0-11699 GCA_028533085.1 Varecia variegata | reverse complement strand
CTGGTTATAAATGCTACTGGAGTTTTTGCATTGCTAGAGTATAGCAATACAATTGATTTTTGTATGTTTAGCATGTAAGGCCTCATTGAACTTATTTATTTGTTCCAGGATTTTTTCTTTTTAGGTTCTTGGGGTTTATATAAAAAATCCACTACTTTTTTGAGGACTTTTCCAACTCCACTCTCTTTTTCCTTTCCTTTTAGAACTCTAGCGACACAATTGTTAGATTTTTTTCCTATAGTCCCACAGGTCACTAAGGCTCTGTACATTTTTTTCCAGTTTATTTTCTCTTTTATTTCAGATTGGGAAATTTCTATTTTATCTTCAAGTTCACTGATTGCTTCCTCTGTCTCATCTATTCTGATGTTAGGTCCATCCATTGAGAGCTTTTATTTAGGCTATTGTATGTTTCAGTTCTAATTTTCCCATTTGGTTCCTTATATCTTCTATATCGTTGATGAGACTTTCTATTTCTTTGCTGAAACTTTCTTTTTTTTTTTCATTTGTTTCAAGTGTGTCCATAATTGCTTATTGAAGTATTTTTATAATGTCTGCTCTAAAATCCTTGTCAGATAATTCTAACACCTTTGTCATCTCAGTGTTGGCATCTACTGATTGTCTTCTTTCATTCAGGTAGAGATTTTCTTGGTTCTTGGTATGACAAGTGATTTTCTCCTAAAACTTGGAAATTTTGAGTGTTTTATGATGAGACCCTGGATCGTATTTAAACCTGTTTTAGCAGGCTTCACCTGACATTACTCCAGAAGAAGGGGGATGCCACCTTGTTTTGTTTTTTCAGGTGGGTATAAGTCCAGGTTCCCCATTTGGCCTCTGTTGACCCCCCACAGGGAGAAATGCTCCTATTAACTTTGGGATGGGGGTGGGAATTTCAACTCCCCACTAGGTTCCCTGGGGGGCACTTCGACAAGGGTGGAATTCATACTCCCCACCCAGCCTTTACTGGCGTAGGTGGAGGTGGGCAGCTATTCGTTAAAAGTATCTGTCTTGCCAGGCTGCCCCTTTCCTGGTTCTTTGGCAAAAAAAGAAGGCCTTCATTGGGGTTTTATTTGTCTCTTCTCCCTGTCCGTTCTGGGTTGCCAGCTTTTTGGCTCCAAGTATGAGATATATGAGGCAAAAAAAAACAGTCTAGGGAATTTACCACCATATCATTTTTTGGGCCCTAAAGTCTCTAGCTGGTCTTCCTACTGCTCCCCACTTCTCAGTCTTTCTAGGCTTGTTTCATCTATAATGCACAGGGTTTTTAGTTGTATTTAGTGGGAGAGGTAGGGGAAAGTATGACTGTTCCATCTTCTAGGAAGTGGAAGTCTTCTTTATCCCTGTTTTTTAATATTTTGATTATATATTTCAATATAATTGGTTTCTTTTATAATCCCATGTGTTTTATTTATGCATTTATAAACAATGTCTGAGAATCACCAGACAGTCATTGAAGTCCATGGCACAGAACCACCATTTTAGAGAAAAGTTTTAAAAAGAGAACCAAAGGAAGCCACACAGAATTATATTCCGCAGTCAAGTAACTTCCACAATTCCCTTACTTACAGCACACATCGGCTCTTTTAACTTCCAGGCACCCTTTCCAATGCCACCCAGGGTCACGTGGAGAAAAGAAACTAGAACTGGAACTAGGGTGCTGACTTGGAGAAGAGTAGGGAACTGTCCATTACTTCGCAAGACTGTCGCCTAGGCGACCCAAGCCTGCAGACCTCATTCAAAACTCAGCGGGCACCACCTGTCAGCCTGGCTGAGAAGTCAGCCATTTATCCCATCACTCTGGGTGTGGGCTTCCCGTTCCCCAGGACAGCTCCTTCTGGATTGCACGATGTTGGAAATCCCTTTTTCAGTGGCCCAGATGTTCATAGACATGCTCCCAGCCTGACGCAGGTGGAGGTGTTTGTTACCCGGATAGCAAGCGTGAAGCAGAAGGGGAAGCCTGCACACCCGGGCTGGAGAGGAACTGCCCGCCCACGCCATGTTCAAGTGTACTTCTACTCTTCCACCGCACGGTGAATTCCTCAAAGGAGTTAAACTCTGCCTCATTTTTCCTTTTATTCTCAGTGTTTACAGAGCATAAGGTACATGGTAGATGCCTAAACGTGTTGTTAAATGAACAAATAAGTAAGTCTATCCCAGAGAAAAAGGGTATATGCTAGGATTTACCAAAGACCTCATGTTTATAGATTTCTATTTTAATTAGAAAAATATTCTTAGATTACTTTAAAAAATATTAGTTATTTCTCAGGCTTTATTTCTAATTTCTTCTTATTTATCAACTACGGATGCAACCTTGGACAACAAAATGTGGGCATGTTTTCTCACAGACCATCCGGCACAGAAGTCATACATGCTACCTCGTAAATATGATAACGAATGACACAAGGTTTCCAGATCCAATCACAACAATGTCATTCCCCTCCTCCACTTCCTCATCCCCATTCTAAAGATCAAGGTGAACACATCCTGGGGCAATAGTCTGGCGAGTATCACCCTAGAAACCCGATTGATTCAGATAAACCCCAGAGGGATCTGCCAATAACTGATGGTAATATCAGTTACCTAGTTAAGTAGGGTCTGGAAATACAGGAAGATAAAAATCTTGAGTGCAGTCTTATAAATCTTTATCCCATATACTGCTCCTCCACGCAAACTCTTCTTGAAACCAAAGGACAATATGAAAAACCATTTAACTTCTCAGTGTTGACTAGCTACTCACCCAAGTTCAAGAAATGGAATGAACATTACCCAAGAGTTGAAAGGAAATGACTAAATAATAGTTGGGAAATAGTTCACAGCATCAGGTATGACAACTTGCAAACAAGGTGACATTCCACGCCTCCTCTCTGGGTAGGGCAAGCAGGACAGCCTATGGACTGTCATAAAAGAGAAATCTGGGTTTGACTTACTAAGGCCAAGGGACAAAGGAAGCTTGGCAGCGAGTCTGACAGCTAATACTGTGAGTGAGGCTGCTGACAGCAATACTGAATGAATAACCTACTTGGAACTCTTCACCAGTGAAGTAGATACCACTGAGGAATTAATAGATTTAGTCAGGTCTCAGAGGGAACGCCTCCTGCATAGCCCAGATAGATAAGCAAAGAGAGGATTTTTAAAGGTAGATAAATTGATCTCTCTGCTTAAATAGAAAAAGATTTGTGGTCTGAATTAAATTAAAACAAACATCTGTAGTAATTAAAAACTTTTGACGAAAAAAACCAGATTTTAGATATAAGCACAGTGCATACAAAACATGGATATTTATTTTATAATTGATAAACTGTGTTGCTTTATCATCTTAATATCAGCACTATAGAGTTGTAAGTGCCAAGTTGCATAAAATCATGACAGGTGTGGTATCAAATAAGTTGCCAAGAGAGATTACACTTCCCAATGGGTTGATTTCATTCCCAAACAGGATGATATTCTATCTATGTGTGTGTTCCTTCTGGGTCAGAGGGAACTACAATAATAAAAGATGCAAACTTCGGTTGATCATTGGATTGGCGCCTGAATGGAACTGGACATAGGGACAGAGAAGTCCAGTAAACCTAGAAGGGTAGGAGTCAGTGACTAGAATTCTTTTTCCCCTATACAACTTTGGAGAATTCTGAGTCATATGGTAGCTGATCTCTTTACCACACCATGAGATCTCTACATAATGTAGTTCCCTTTATTTTTTATCAAATTTTTATACTTTCTTATTTGAATTGTTACTTCTGATTGGGTTAAATTTGCAGTGCATAATCTCTTTAGCCATTATTTAAAACAATAAAAAGCTTATTGACGTGTGTTATAAGACAACCTACTAGAAGTAAAAGAAACAGTAAGTTTTGCTACCTATACTGTTAGTAAGTACAGTGTATACTACAATATACAGTATTAGGAGTATCCTATCAGTAATTATATCACCAATACTAAATTATTATAAACAATAAATATTAGTTATTATACTGATCCTGAATAGTAATTCAATGATTCTATTTTCAAATTAAAAAATGTTCATGAACTCAGATGATTCTATCCTTATATTAATAGATCCTAACAGAACCCAAAAGCCTAGAAGTTCTTGATTAGCACCTCATCTTCAGTGCCAACTTGATTATTTATTTTTTTTTTCTTTTTGAGTTTTGAGTTAAGCTTGACAACTTGATTATTATACTGTTAATAATACAGTAGGATTGTATAATACCTAATCATTTACAAAGCACTTTCACAATCACTCGAACCTTACAATAAGATAGTAGTGTGTAGAACAGACATTAAAAGAAAGAGTACTGAATCCAATCTCCTTTTATCGTAAGAGGGGAAGAACTAGACAGGTGAAATGACTTGCTAATGTCACCTGGCTCATTTGGGACAGACCCAGCCTGAGCCTTCAGACCCAGGCCATCTCCCTCTATGCCAGCTGCCTCAACTAGATCAGCCCGTATTTTAAGAACACCAAACTGAGGCCCCATGAGTTTAAGTGACTTTTTCAAAGTTACATGGCAAATAAGTAGCAAAGCCAAAAGTAAAACCCACTTGCCACCACTATCTTTCTCTTCTTTCTCCATTATGGAAGTTTGTTTACAATTATAAATCATTCTCGCACTCCTGGCCTCAAACCATCCTCCCATCTTGGCCTCCCTAAGTACTAGGATTATAGGCATAAACCACTCACAAGGGCCAAGATTGTTTAAATATCGTTTACATACAAAATGAATGGATTTTTCTCTAAATTTAGCAGTGAAACTACTTTCAACCATTGAGACAATTATAATGGAGGACATAGACATATTTTTTTCCATAAGACATTTGAAAAGTGCAAGTTTAGAACTAAGTAGATAAGTCAGGCCTGAAATCTGCGACTTTGGCGTCCTCAGTGCATACATGCAAGTCCGTGCATGAGAGCAAGGTAAGTCACCACTAAGAGTCCGCCTCGCAGAGACAACAGAAGAGGCCAGGCTCCTGTTAGGGGTATTAACACTTGAGAGACACAGTGAGAACCAGTAAAAGGGGCTGAGATGGACAAGTTAACAGAGACCATAGCAGAGTCAAGGGAGAATGCCGTTCTAGAAGCTAAGGGAGAAAGAAGTTTTTGAAAAATAGATTCAAGGTCAAACAATTCAGAATGCCAAGGAAATATCAAATAAGAGTTAAGAGGCCTTTGGACGTGGGGTATCTAAAAACATCTGGCTAAAGATTTTGTACTTCATTGTTAAAGAAACGTGGGGAATTGTTTTTAACCATTTTTTTGTGTTAGGGAATAACAAGATGAGAATTGTTCTCCAAGTCTGATCTGGCCACTTCATGTAAGATAAACTGAGTTGGGAAGAAATTACAAGGAAAACAGATTACAATTATATAGATAAGAAGAAATGAAACTAAAACTGGAGTGGTATCAGTAGAGGCAGAAATGCAAAACGAAATGCAATCAATATTTTGGAAGAAATAAAAGCTAATATATTTATATATATAATACAATTCTAGTCTTTAAGGAATCCAGTTGAGGATAACATAATTCTGGTGCATTTAAAAAAATTAGTTGGCAATACAAGTCCATATTATTTGCTAAAGAAAATTCTACGGCATGCACAGTAAGTGCTGCAGGAAGGAAGGAAGGATCTCATGGGGCTGGTGGAGAAGTAGTGCAAGCTAGAAGGCAGAGTGCCCAGGAGGAAGGGGTGAGCAGGCAGGCGGAGTCTCGCAGCAGTGCCTGGGGAGACGTCCCACATTTCATGCATGTCACTGCTTCAGAGAGACAGAGAACTAGGGGATGAGAACAGACAATCGCCCTCCATACAGCAAAGTCTTATTTCAAGACACTGGAAATTGGGCCAGGAGCTAAACACATCAAAATAACCCACAGCTGTGGCTGGAGAAAAGAGATCTCACAGATGGACAGGACAGGGACAAGCCATAGTCGATTAAACACTAAGTCTGAAGCATCTGATTTTCTTGGCAACTCTCTGACCTGGCCTCCTTAGTTTCTTTTTCTCACTTACAGGCTCTTCTTCCAAACCTCTTAGCCTAATAGGGATGTATCTGAGGAGTAGCCCATATGAAAAAGACCTCAGAGTTCAAGTTGACATAAATTGACAGTTTATTGTGGTCCCCCAAAATCTAACATAGTATTAGGCTGTGTTAACAGAGGTAGAGTATTTAGGATAAAGGAGGTGATAGACTCTGCTGTGGACCTGTCCTAGCAGGAGCATCTCTATAGTTCTGGATTCCGGGCTATGAAAAGAAGATATGGTCCTTGGGGTTCTTACCAAGGCCCTCTTCTTTCCTCAGACTACCACTGCCCAGGACCATCTCATCTGTGTCACCACATATAGTTATGAAGGGAGTGTCCTGTATGAAGGCAACTGGTCAGGGGGAGGGGAGTTACTCACCACTGAAGTCCTAATTCAGGAGTAGGGTAAACCTTGAGGGAAGGAGGGATGCAGTGCGGGTTTCTAATTATTTGGCCCAGAGGGCACGTCTTTCCCTGACTGTCACAGATGGTGGGTTCCCAGTGGTAAGCCCTGCATCTCGTCCACTTCCATAGCTTCAATTATCATTTATATATTGACGTCTCCCTTCAAACTGCTAGGTAGACAGGGAGGGATTCCGGGTCTCCTAGGGATGACAGTGGGTGCTGTGGCCCCCATCTTGTTCCTGCCCCACCCTAATCTCCCCAGCGACTGCCACACCTGGGGGAGGAGGGAACACCCTATGAATCTGCCAATCAACTTAGCGCACGAGCTGCAAAAGAATGCAGAGGATTCTCTGGCCCACAGGCCAAGCGGAATGGGTACCATAGAGTCCAGAAGTTGACCCAGAACAACCTGCACGTGTAGTTAAGACTCAGATCATGTGACTCCCAGCTGTCCAATCAAAGTGGTTCCATGGTGACCTCTGAACCAAGAGGGAGGTCCCAATCTGGGCACTATAAAACAAGAGGCAAACCACAACCAGGCCCTTTTCTTCTGTGCCCATCCATTTGCTCTCCCTTTGCTGTGACAAGGGGTCTGGTCTTCATCCCTGGCGTATGCATCACGCTCTGTAAACCTGCATCTTGCTCTTGCCCTGTAATCCTGTCTTTCTCTTCTCAACAAACCTCATTGTCATGCTTGCCTCACTGTGGTGCGTCGGGTCATTCTTGGGCCATGGACATGCTAAAAACTGACATTTTCAGACTAAAATCTGACAAAAATCATACCTAAAACCAATTGCTATTGGACAGGAAAAGGTTGGCAGGAAGCTCCTACCTCGGGTTTTATTTTATTTTATTTTAATTGGAGAAAAATATACAAATTTATTTAATATACACAGGAGCCTTCAGAAAGAAAACTCTACTCCCCAATGGGGTTTAGAAGCTTATATGTCTTTCTAGTAACATGGTAAAATGGGTTATGGGAGGGAGGAAAAGAATTCCATTGAGGGGCAATAAAGGATTACTAGGGAGGATGAATGGGTGGGGAACAGATTAACTGATAAATAGTTCTCTTTGGAATTTGAATGAGTCTGACAGATAGGACATTATCTTCTTAAAGAGTCTATTGAAGTGTGGTCACATTCCTGGTCTTACAGGGAGGAGGAGAACAGAATAATTGTTGTCCTAGGTGGGTCTGGATCTTAGGCCCATAAAGAAACCTCAACTTTTTTGATGGGGGAGAGCTAACGTGGTTGGGGGAAGGTCAGAGAGACCTTGGGTCTCACGCAGTTAGTCCAGCATCCAAAATGCCATATTTAGGGGTGTTGCTTTCTGAGCCGCAACTTTGCCCTGCCTGGAACTTCTCTAGAAGTTTCACACACTAAAACCTGAGTTGCTGGCTGTGGAGAGAAAAATTAAGTTAAAAACTCAGTGACCAAAGATCCTGTTAAACCAATCTTCTATTCGTGGAAACAAGCCAGTCCCGCTAAACAGCTGTGTCTCATTTCAGGAGATGGGCTTGCAAATGAGCTTTCAAATAGAAGAATAACAAAAGTTGTTATTTGGAAAGATTTATAAAACAGTTTTCTTAGAATCTGGAGGGCATCCACTTGGGGCGTCTGGATGTTAAACTCAAAGCATCTTCAATTAAAGTGGAAGTAGACAGTGGCAATCCAGTTTTTCCCGCTCGAGTTTTTATGTTACAAAGTATGCTTGCAGGGCCTCCGGAAAATGGAGGGGCAATTTTATTGAGTCCAGGTCAGAAAAATGGAAGAAATATTTGAAAACATTATTTGGAAACTTATAGCCAGGAAAGAATTCAAGATTTAGTCCAAATTGTAGGCAAATAATAAAAACTCAAAAACTATGGGCCAGGCTGGGATCTAATAATGGTTTTACTATAGTTTCTTCTGAAACATCATTTTCTTTATCTATAGTTTCCTATTTCTACCAGACAAATCATAGTAGGACCAATTTATTTGCAAAATATATTTTAGTCTCATTATATTTGTCCCAATTATTTGCATAAAGTGTAATAAGAATAGTTTTGGGCCATATAGGCTTTCTTTTTTTTAATTGGCTTTGCTGGAACTTCTTCATGAAGAATCTCAGGTTAGACTTAAAAGCCTCGGTAGGTAGATGTCGAGGGATTTGGGGTCTCCCGGGGACCAAAGTGGGTTCTGTTGCCTTGGCGCAATTGCACCACCTGGGAAGAAGGACGAGGGTGGGCCCCGGTGCCCATCTTGGTCGTGCCGGCCCCCTAATCCTCTCCTGAGTGACTGCCGTACCTGGGGGAGGAGGGAATACCCTAGGAATCGTGCCAGCTGCAAAAGAATGCAGAGGACTCTAGTCCACGGGCCAAGCAGCATAGGTACCGTAGAGTCTGGAAATTGACCTAGAACAACCCGCATGGCTAGTTAAGACTCAGGTCATGCAACTCCCAACTGTCCAATCAAAGTGGTTCCATGGTGACATCTGAGCCACAGGGAGGTCCCAATCCAGGCACTATGAAGCAAGTCACAGATCAAGCTCTTTTGCTGCCGCAACAGTGGGTCCGGGCATCACCTGTGGCGTTTGCATCACTCTCTGTAAACCTGTATCCTGCTCTTGCTCTACAATCCTATCTTTCTCTCCTCAGTAAACTTCATTGTCATGCTTGCCTCACTGTGGTGCGTCAGGTCATTCTTGGGCCATGAGCACATCAAAAACCAGCAGTTCAGACTGAAACCGGATAGCCTCTTAAGCCAAGCATTTAACTGTGCCTGCAGACCCCTGCAGGAATTGGTTAAATGCCTCTTTTCTTGTGGTCCCAGAGTAACTTGGGGTTCCTGGACCTGTCAGAAAGTGACATTCTTTACTTACCACAGATCAGGAAATGTTACAGATAAGATACCCGGTCAGTTTTTCCAAAGGGCTTTTTATTGGCCCTATAAAGTCCACCTCAATTCCTCAAAGCAGTCTGGGCATATCTGAAAATGTGTCATTCCAGTTAAAGCCTTGGTAAAATAACCAGTGTCTCCAATTGTGCCTCGTTATAAAAAAAACCAAATTCTCATTGAACTTAAGCAAATAACTCTATTGCCATAAAATAAGAATACTCCCAAATAGTTTCCAAATTCTGGAGAAATCAAGTAGAGGGAAAAACAAATGCTTCAAATTTTGCTTTAAAAATATACTTTACAAATTCATAAATATAAATAGCTCAAAAGAGATAAAAAAAGGTTTTCTTAACTTTTGGAAAACAAAACAAAATGAATCAGCAATGCTTCAAATAAAAAGTCAAAAAAATTAGTTCAATCCCACATATTTAATTTCTGTTCTGCTTGAGGTTGGGTTAGTAATCCTCATGAATGTATCAACCTTTCAATTAAAGTCTTGGAAATTTTTTTTAGTTTAAATCTAACCCAATTTTAAAAGAAATAAAAGGAAATCTCTTTTCTCTTTCTGCTAGACGTGAAACTGTTTAATACCAATTGCTACAGGCAGCCTCCTTGTTAACATAAGAAGAGTTGACTTTTGGATGACACAGAGCAAAGGAGAAAAGAACCTGTTTTCCTGATAATATCATCTAACTACTGAACCATTAGGTGTGATGAATTTTCAATAACTTGAAGTCAAAAGCATCCTCACCAAAATATCATGCATTCTTTACCAGGTATCTGATTATGGCCAGGGCCTTCCACTGAAACATTCATATTTACTAAATGGGCCACTAAAGTATCAGACCCATCATTTAGCTTTATTAGAAAGGTACCCTAACTAAGGAAATAAGACCAGTAGAGTTTCTTGTGTCTGGTTCATCTTATGTATGATAAATATGATATAGTGCCTAAGGGGGGCTGTTAGAACCCTAACTTTACCACTCAGTAGCTGTGTGATCCTGAGAAAGTTGCTTAAGTTCTCTGGGCCTCATTTTCTTTCCCCGCCAATGGAGATAATCATAGTATTAATACTTACTATGTACTAACTGGGTTATCATCAGGATCAAATCAAATGATACACATTTTTATTACTTCAGATTTATTTCAGCTATAGTAGAAAACAAAATAAATAAATAATAACGGTGGCTTAAACAAGATAGAAGTTTCCTTCACTCTTACACTTAAGGATCCAAACATATGCATTCCAGGATAGGCACGGCCCTTGGCAGTAACAGAGACCCAGGCTCCTTCTGCCTGTTGCCTCATCCGCAGAATTCCCTCATGGCACACAATAGTTCCCAGAGCTCCAGCCATTCAGTCCCCAGTTCATCATGCAGAAGCAGAGAAGAAAAATGTTCCCACTTTTTAAGAACATTTCCTGGAAATCACACACAGCATTTGCAGGTGTGCCCAGATAAAAATCAAGGGATTTATTATGGAAGAAAGGGAGGAAAGCATCCAACTTCTGCCATAACCTGTGAAGTATGAGCCTCTCGACGTGGAGCAGACTCAGTATCAGTTCATGGCAGTTATTGTTTTAAAAAATCTCCACTTCTCTTTACAAGAGCAGGCCCTCTCCCACCACCCAAGCTCCCACGCTTAACCTTGCTTGTGTTGAAAACCCATTTATTTTACACCTGTTAAGAGTCCATTTAAACTAATAACTATTGAGATAGCACTCTGTACAGGCACAACACACACAGAAATAAAATATACAATTCCCATTCTCGAGGATCTCACTGGAAAGTAAAAGACTGTCAAGTAACTGCATGCAAGGCTGTGCCCAGCTCATAGCAAGTGCTCAGTGAATCTTTGCAATAATTATCCTTGAGGCTAAGACCTAGACTATGGGGGAAGAAGGACCTGAGCTTGGATTCCTGCTCTGCCACTTACCAGCTGTGTGACCTTGGACAAGCCACTGAACTCCGCTGTGTGGCAGCCCCGTCTCCATGCCTTTGACAGCTGCCGCCAGCTCTCATTTCATGTATCACAAGAAAGAACATTGCATCTCAGGATTCCTTTCTCAACTTGACGTTTCAGTCGTGAGTCTTACAGATCACAGCATTCTGAGAAGTGATTGTCTGGAGTATGACTTCTAAATGTCACTATGTGAGAAAATGTTTCTCACACCTGCTCTTTTAACTGGTAATACTAAGAACATGTCTTGTCAAGTAGTTGGGCTTCCAAAACACCAGAAGGATACTCACAAAGGAACCGTCTAAAAAATACATAAAATACCTTTGTCCAAATTTAGTCATCTTCCAAGGAGGAAAAAGACAGCTAACACCTGTGAATATGTAGCTTGGAAAACTAAAATTAGCTTTTTCATAAAAGGCCAGATCTCCAAAACGTGAAAAAGAGAA
>JAQIFY010004544.1:0-11700 GCA_028533085.1 Varecia variegata | reverse complement strand
GGAGAAAAGCAGAATTCTATTTTTTGAGAATTACTGCTCACTTTCAGTAACCAGCTGATTTCACAGCTCCGGCTAGACCTGGATGATGTCATGGCTTCCCAAGGGCAGGGGTGCAGCTGATTTTATCCAGGATGGCCTCTGCTGAGGACTTCAGATGGTGATAATGAAGTGATTTTAGCCTTAGGGGTGTGTATGTACGTGTATATTTGTATGTATTTGTGTGTGTGTGTGTGTGTGTGTGTGTGTGTGTAAGGTAGGGACAATGAAAGGAGAAACTTACCTGTTTGCTGTCTTCCATGAACTTCCTTGAAAGCAGTAATGGAAGTGAGAGTGCATACAAAGCAATTTCTTTTCTAAAGCTGTAAATTGTTGTGAGGAAATTTATGAAAAATCAATGGTGATGCACAAATAGCAAAATAAAATGTTTGAAGTGGATCTCAGGGGATGAGTGCCCCTCTCTATCCACTGGGCCTTTCATTGTGATGAACACTTCTTAATCTTTTTAGAATCCTTCATTTGCCAGAAGGCACAATCTCGGTCACTTGCCGAGCCTATTTGCATGTGGCTAAATCAGGCTAGATTGATTATATTTACTTGCTCTTATTCTGTGGAATAAGAAATCTGTAGAACCAATATTTCAAAGTTTCCATTCTGATGTGAGAAAAAATTAGGGTTCATTATAACATTTAACCCTTTTACTACCTTCATTATAATAAAATATAGGAGACAGAAAGTGTTCTCCATTTTTTTCAAATGGGGAGAAACCAAGGAACTTCCAAACATAACTCTGAATGTCAGAGTTGGACTGAGAAGTCTAATCTGACTTCAAAACAGCTTGATTCACTAGAGTGTGTTGCCTCCCTTTGAGCATAAAATAAAAATAGCCCAACTTAATCAAACTATGGTTGCCAAGTTCCAGTCTATAGGGAACTTTTATTTTTATAGCCAAGAGTAACACACACTTTATACTGGGCAATTTTAATGGCAGTATTGGGACAACCTATACTATAGCTTCACAAATGGATTATAAAAGCCTGTGGGTATATTTACCTATTAAAAGCGGAATTAGAGAAGGAGAGCAGTCCACAGTAGAAAATAGATATATGGTCATTTCATCCAGTTTCGAAAAATCTCTTGGTTTGTTTTGAAAGAGAAATAGCATTTGCAGTGCTTTCCCTTCCTTGCTGGTCTTTTTATCATTATTAAATTATAACTACAAAGGCCTATGTCTTGTCTCTGCTTTTCAGAGATAAATATTTGTTGTGTGAGTGAAAAGATGAATAGAATTAATAAATGATATTTAAGGCAAAAAAATCATTTATATCTTTTATAGATATCTAGTAGGAAACAATAAATATATAGCCAAATTGAATTCAACAATGTTTGGCATTTAATCATCAATTCTGTGAACTAGGTATTATTATTTGTGCTATCTCACAAATAAAAATAAATGTGGTATAGTGTGATCAAGTCACTTACTCATTGTCTCACAGCTAGAGAAGGGCGGAAGAGGGATTTGAATCTAAAGCAAGGGCTTCTATGGTTTACTTAAAATCTGGTACACAAATAGCTATGGTCAATGCCAATCAGAGTATAGCGTCTCAGCTGAAACCCTTTGCTCTGACTGCTAAATAGGTGAATGCCTTACCTTGATTATCCACACCGTGTCACAAGGCCCACAGGTTTCTTTTCCAGGGGGAGCTTGGCTTGATTTCATTCAGAAATATTTATTGAAAAGTCAGTAATTAAGAAGCCTGTAGACAAATTATACAATATCAGAGAAAACTTTGTAAAAATGAGCATTCCAATGTTGCTTATAGTTTCTGGAGAAGGTTTAACTGATATTTTCCTGGGTAGTCCAAGGACAGGGCAGCAATGTGAGAGTCTTACTTAGGCTTGGGTTCTTCGTAAAACACAACCTTTTGTTTTTTTCTGAACAACTGTTCTCCCTGGGCTACAGGAGAGCCCTCAGCTCTCAGTATAATACCACCCTGACCTTGGAGCCTTTATTATCTTTTAATAGTAGGTTGGAGAGCCTTTCCTCAAGGATTCTGTTCACATTGGCTTAGTGAGGCACTTTAATTTTGCCTGCCTTTCCCAACCACCCACTTCTATTCAAAATAAATTGCTGGGCAGGAAGAGTCAAATACCCTAGGATTCACAGTGAAAAGAAGGGTCCCTCCATTTTCCTTCTCTCATCACCAGTAAAGGTGTGTTTTCTGAAGTTTGCCTGCCCTGGAGCCTGCCTTCATTTCTTCTAGACGTGAGCTCTGATGGAGGAAAGGGCATTTTAGAATATAGAATTGTTGTTTTAACTAAGCAAGCTACTTGGAAAAGAAAAGAAGATCAATGTGAAGTTTGATCTAATTTGGCCTTTGTTATAGGAAAATTTGTTTTGTTTGGTTTTAGCACCTTTTTATTGTCAATACACATGAGAACCTATTCTGAAAGCTACCAGGCAAACTTATTTGGCCCTAGCAACTCTGATCCAGGAAAAAAATCCCAAGGAAATGTCACTGTGTGATATGACATGGTATGATGAGGGCAGTAGGATCAGAGGGTGAAGAGGTGGCTTTAGACATCCAGGGAGGGAGGGTGACATAGACCAAAGGTGAACCAATAGGTCTCAGGGGCTGAAGGTGCAGCATGTTGATTCTGTTGCAGGGAACAATCCCTTGTGGAGGTCATACTCTGGATGAAATCTGCACACTGACCGTTCCTATCATCGTACAATCTTGTGTTTAAGGAAGAAGGGAAACAGGATGGGCCCTCAGCCCCGCCATGACCACTTCCCACAGAGCACCACACGCTCCATTATTAGTGCAATTCCCAAAATAACGCGTGATCCTTTCTGCTGCTTCTAACTTGACAAGTGTGATCCACAAATCTCTAAAGAATTCTGTTCTGCTAAATATTCAAGAGGGTGTCTGACAGAGTGAAGGAAGGGAAATTAAGCAGAGACAAAAAGAGCCAGGCAAGACAGATGAAACATAGTTACTGGAATTTACAAAATAGGAAATAACTATGCATACCAAAGGTTTGACTGGATCTTACGGGGAAAAATAAATCTACCATATCAATTGTTAACGTTTTACTCTTATGTCCATCAAACTGTAATATTTCAGGAAAAAAAGATAATCAGATTATGACAACATGATTTTCTTATAATGCCTTAAATTTTATTTTATTTAAAACATTTTTGGATAAGTTATTTGGATAAAGTATTCCTGTTTCTTAGTGAGAGGAAAACCCCACCCCTTTTTTCATGGTGTGATGATTCTAGTCCAAACGCAATGAGTTTCTGGAAATGGCAAGTGAGACACTTGTTGCCATGGTGATTGTTAATAGTTCTGACTCAGATATAGTGTTGCTATAGCAACTGCATTGAAGCCCTTGGGAGGTGGTGCAGTCTTTTTTTTTTTTTTTTTTTAATCAGCAGAAAGAGGCTAGGAAGAACCATTTTAGTAGCTTCTTGCTGCACTGCGGTGACGAAGCTTTCAAGGCTATTTCATCCAGATGAAAGATCGTCCTGTTCCTGCACTGATGAAGCAGATATGTTACACTGCAGGATAAATATAGTTCCATACATCATAGTAGCAAGCACATTATCTGCCTGTTAATGAATTCTAATTTTCTGACTGTAATGGTTTTTAATAACACAGGTAGTCTCAAGTGAATATTTTGAAGAATTCTTAATGTCACTGGCAATACAAGAAAACCAAAGGTCAAGGACTAAATAGGCCAAAATCATTGAGATGTAGATGGTTTCAGCATATATGCATCCCTGTAAGGATGGGGCATATGGCTCACAAAGCATTTGAAAGATCTGGTTTGAATGGTCTGGGTTTGGTCCTCTAGGTTGTATGTTTGTATATCATCTTACATATGCCTCATTCTTAAAGTAGCGATTGGCATATAGAAAGTCCTCAATAAATATTAAGAATGAGTGAATGAATCAACTTATCAGGCAGTCGATAGTAGTGTTTATTTTTCCTTAAAACCACCCATATAATTTTGCATCATTTAAAGACCTTTGCTACATTCTGTTGTACTTAGAGATGAATGTGTTAAGCAGGTCTATGTTCTTGAAACACTGATAAATTGGTACAATTTTCTTATGTCAGGACCTATGCCCACCTTCTGGAATAGGTGTGACCTATCCAGGATCTGACCTTCCCAGACCCTTCAAGCTTTCATATAGGTGTGTGGAACAGCTGGAATGGAATGTAAATGCAGCCCCTCTGTGTAGCCTTTTCTCTAGTCAGTAGATTAGGGCAAGTCCTTAAGACTGTCCTCATGCTGAAACAGTAGTTCAAAGTGACGGGTTAGCAACACTGGCTGAACTCTAAGAACGGCTTTTCCCATATTTAGTTCACTCTCAACTGCCCCATATTTTTGTTTCGTCTCATAGATTCTTGGGCTAAGATGATTTTCCCCCTCCACTATAAAGTTCCCTTGAAGGCTATGATAGTGCCTTGTTCTTTGCACATTTCACAGTGCCTAGCATAATGGTTTCATATAGTGGGAATCCAGTAAAACCAAGTTAAATAAAATAAAAGCATTTTAAGTGCTTCCTTCTACTGCAACTTACCTTTTGATTGGATTTCTTCTTACCTCTGAAGGTAGCACCTAGTTAACATGAGAAAAGCATAGCAGCTAATGGAGAGGGTTGGTGTTAGTGGGAGCATGGTCCTTTGGGTGGGAAGAAAGGAAATACAGGTCTCTGAGTAACAGGAAGCTTTGAAATTCTCTGATACCACCCACGGTAGAGGCAGCTGCTTGTTCTGCCCATTTAAGGGATTAGACCAGGTTCTGTGTATATAGTAAATATTTGTGAAATGAGTGTTTATCTTTTTCTGCAATCCATAAGCTTTATATTAGTACATGGATTGACGATTCCAGAAAATAGGCTTAGTTTTCTCTCTTCTTAGTGTTCCCTGCACAGCTGGAAACTGTAACAGAATGTGGGCTATATGCTAATGAACAATCTACCCCTCATTAGGCTAGTATTAAAGACAGTTGTTTCCTTAAATAATTTTTTTTTTGCAACCAGCTTACCATGATGGCTCTTTGTAATGTCCTCTTTCCCCACGTTATTAGGCTGTGCTTTAAATGTTTGAAAATGCCTGAAACCTCTCACTTCTAGATATTTCTCCCTTTCTAATCAGTTTCTAAAATTTTCAAGGACTTGACACTAGGCTGCTCCTCCTTTTCTTGACTTTTTTCCTTTTCCTTAGTTGAAAACTTTTAAACACACATGGAAAGTTGACTTAAAATATATATTTTTTAATGAGCGTCCTTTAAAATGGTCTTCTAAAACAGCATCTTGATAACGGCTCCTAAGGAAGTTCTGTAATGTCTTCCTACAAAAATACCTATGAAGGTGAGAAAAAGGTGAAAATTCACAGTGACAAACTGATGATTGACAATCAACTTATTGCTAGAATCTGAGGGGCTTTCCATTAACTATAAGATCTCTGAAACTAGATTGAAAATGTAATTAATGGCTTACCTTTATTATGCTCAGTTACAAGTATTTAGGAAGACTTTCCTCTCCCCTACCCTCAACTCCCATGATCTGTCCCTTGGTTCACAAAAGCTATCTCTGTTTCAAATAAAAACCTGGGTGGCTACCCCTTCACCATCTCATGCTGTCTTCTCCCCTTTTCTTTTTGCTTGTTCTAAATCAAGACCACTCTCTTTTTAAAAAAGTCTTTCTTAGTGTGGTAAAAAACACATCCCATAAAATTTACCAACTTAACCATTTTTATGTGTGCATTGCAGTAGTGTTAAGTATATTCACATTGTCATGAAGGCCTCTCTTTTTAAGAAATCTTTAATGACAAAAAAGAGGGGGAAGTAATGAGGAGGTGGGTGGGGATGGAACATGGCATTATGGTAAGTGTCGTCCCTCCAAGTAAGATAAAGTGGAGAAGAGAGACAGGGAGAGTGCTGGTCATAGTAGACATGAACTCCACCTATTCAGTGTCAGAAAGCCAAGAGAAGACCATCTTAGCACAGTAGAAGTTCATAGAAATCCAAGTAAAACTCTTGTAGACATCAACCCAAATCATTTGTCTATCTGATAAGAGGTTTCAGCCAGTGCTTAACCATACCCGTACAGGAGTGGGAGCCAACATGGTGACTATGAAGAAACACTCAGAACAAAGGAAATAAAATTATTTTGAAGACTCAAAAGACATACCTTTGAAAATGCTTTAGCAAGATTCAGAATAAAATTTTAGAAAATTGATTTTTTGTAAGAGAATACAAGAATACCTCTAGGAAAGAGAAGCATAAATCTGAAAGCATTGTAGGATAGGATGCAGAGGCAGATGGATAACAATTAATATGTGACTAACACTGTGCTCAGCCCTATGGACTTGTCTAAATCAACTGAACCTAAGACGCTGTTGAATATTAACACATAACAAATGCATAGAAATCAAGACAGTAAGCAATTACCTGTTAATTAAGGGCCTATGCAAATAATACTGATTGATTGTGCTCTGGGCAGTCAGCAAGAGGCAAGGTCACTGTTGCCTGGAATTATCAGAGAGAGCTGGAAGATGTGGTTCAATAGGAGAGAAGTGGGAATGGAATTGTAGAAAAGGACAGTGGCATTAGCAAAAGATTTTATTTGTTTTGGGCAAATGGCATCCTCCTCAAGAGGTCGTCTGATAATTTTATTCTCTTTTGTTCATTTGTGAACATTTCAAAATCTGACAACAGTTTCTGCCCACTGTTATCTTTCCTGGGCTTCTTTTTTTTCTTTTTTAAATGTTATTTTTTATTAAATTAAAAAAAATTATGGATACATAATAGTTGTACATATTTAAGGGGTACGTGTGACATTTTGATACAAACATACAATGTATAATGATCAAATCTGGGTAATTGAGACGTGTATCACCTCAAACATATATCATTTCCTTGTGTTGGGAATATCCTAAATCTTCTCTTCTAGATATATTGAAATATACAGTAAATGACTAACCATAGTCTCCCTATTGTGCTACGGCACACTAGATTTTTTTTAAATTCAGGATATTATGGGGTATAAACATTTTGGTTACATGAAATGCGTTTGCCTTGCCCAAGCCAGAGTAGGTTGAGTTCACCTATCTCCTGCTCATGGACTCCTCTCAGGCAAGATTGTAAAACATTTAATGTCTCAATTATACGTTAATTTTTCTAACTGCAGTCTAATCAGACATTTTTCAGGCAATCTCCATCTATAGTAAGTCTGTATGGTAGTCAGGGTTGATGATAATCATTCCATTTCACAGGCAAGGATGCTAAAAGGTTAAAGAACTTTCCTAGGCTTTCCTTCTATAGAGAAAGAAAATATAAGAGTTAGAATTTAAATCCAGAGTTTTTGATTCCCAGTCTCATGCTCTTTTTGGCAACACAAGTGACTGAGCAGCAACAATAAGGGAAGTTAAAGATGATGGGAATAGGCAGGTAAAGATGTTTTTAAATGATTTTTTTATTATAAGATAGGAGTAGAATCATGAATGTTTGCAGGCACTGAGAAGGAACTTCCTCCCAAAAGACAAACCACCCCAATTACTTATTCAGCTATGGATAAAGAATGTTAGCACTGGAGAGTCCTTTCTGAGGAAGAAAGGTGCACACACATAAGCTGTGGGCCAGGTAAGGAGGAAGAGTCAGTCTGGACAAGTGCCAGGGCCATTTGCTATGTTCTGGAGAAGCAGAAATATGAAATACAAAGTGTGTGATGAATGAATGAATGCAGCTAAGTAGAAGAAAAGCACAAAGACCAAAGAAAGAAGAAAAGCAGAAAGGGTAATGATCCAGGGAAGAACATACTGTCAGTAGGGCACATTCCAGAAAAGGCAATGTTGAGAACAGTGATGCAGGTTTGGTAACCATAGTTATGGCAACTGACAGTCAAGAGAATCACATTATATTCACTTTCAAGGTAGAATAGTGGGCCCTTTATCACTACTTTCCACGATGTTACTGAGCATGGTTTATGTAAGCAATGGTAGCCACATCTCATTGATAGTAGAGAACTGCTATGGGAAAGCAAGGTATTGGAATGACTGGGTGGATTGTTAGTGATATGAAGTCCTCACCTAACAATATAGTAGCACAATCTGATGCGACCTTTGCCAATTTTATTGTGTGTACTTTTCTGAGAGGGTTCTTGTACCTTCTTGATACATATGCTTTTGATGGTTAAATATATTTTGCATTGCTTCAATCTGAAGTCTTCCTCTCCTGTTTTTAATGTTTTCTAACTTTAGTACTCACTATATGTTCTTTGTATGCCATGCACTTTTATACACACTTGATTTTTTGTTTAATCTATAATTTTGTAATTCCATTGTCCCTTCTTGTTTGAAATGTGTGTGTGGAGGACTCATGTAGAGTATAAAGGAAAGTTGTCCTGTAAGAGAGGGCAAATATAGTGACTCTATATTCATTACCCATGCATATTTACAGAGCTGAACTTGGTTACATTTTCAAAAAGAATAGTTTAAAAATAACACGCATTTTAATTTTTTTTTTGTTTTACCCAGAGAATTACCATTCAAGCTGCAGAAACTCATACTGTTGACAGCATTTTAGACTTGGAAGAGAACCAGGCTGCTGGATGAACCTGACTTTTCGGGCTTATCTTGTATTCCACCTTGTATAACCTCCTGCTGCCAGAAATATAATTCTGAACCCTAGAAGCACTTGGTAACCCTCTCATTATTTTAATGTGCTTTGGATATACATAATAAAATGTCTGATTTTCCTCCTTTCTTTTCCATTGAATTAAAACTAATTGGCAGTCACTGTCTAGCTGTTGGTTCCATGTTTGCCCTGCAGCCCTAAATTCTCTCCAATTTCTAGACTTGTAGCAGAGAAAGCCACCTTACCTGACAAATACATATGGGCTCATCTTCTTGAGGACAATTGCATCTGCCTTGGAATTGTGTCTCTTTCATCGGGCTCTCATAACAAAGTACCACAAACTGGGTGGTTTGAATGAAAGAAATCTATAGTCTCACAGTTCTGGAGGCTAGAAGTTCAAGATCAAAGTGTCAGCTGGGTTGGTTCCTTCTAAGGGCTGTGAGGAAGAATTTGCTTCATGCCTCTCTCCAAGCTTCTGGTAGTTTGCTGGCAATCTTTGGTGTTCCTTGGCTTGTAGAAGCATCACCCTGATTTCTGCCTTCATCTTCACATGGCATTCTCCTTGTGTACATGTCTATTTCCAAATTTCCCCTTTATATAAGGGTATCAGTTATGTCTGATTAGAGTCCACTCTAATGACCTCATTTTAACTTGATTGCCTCTAAAAGACACTATCTCCAAATAAGATCATACTGTGAAGTACTAAGGGTTAGAACATCAAAGTGTGGATTTTGGGGGGACACACTTCAACTCATAACAGGAATATAGACTTTCTACATCCAAAAGCACAAGAAGACAAAATATGTGTAAAGGTTTACTATAGAGTCAATTCTTTACTGGTTTGATGTCTTCATTTAGTCTGTATCTTTCTCTGTTTCTATTGTTTAATCCTTTCTTGTCTGGGACACTTTCATAGAAGTATTTTTTTTTCAATCCTAATTATATCCTTCAAAGTCTTTGTTATTTTTTATGTTTTTTTTGCTTGCTTATTTCTACTTGAAGAGTTACTATCTCTGTGAATCAATTATTGTCAACTATGGAAGTAAAGCACCCTAGATAATCCCAGGATTGTGAAGTATGTTCAGATAATTTATTTCATATAATAGGTAAAATATTCAATTCTGCCAATAATTTACATTTTATAAATATGTATTTCAAAATAATCCCTTCATAGTCACTCCACTTGTTTGCATTCTGATGTGCTGTCTTGAAGAAGGAAGAAAGGGAAGTTACAGCTAGTGTGTGGGAATTTGTGTGTAATGAGCAGTCCACCATATCTTTGCCCATAGGATTGTGTCACACATATGGCCCTCATCCATCATGTGTGTCAAAGCAAGAAAAAGGATGAAAGCCGTTCCTTTAGACTCAAAAAGTTCTTGGGTACCAGGGGCTTTCCTTGGGGAGGTGAAGAATTATTTATTTTTAGTCTAGACATGTCCTATTCATGTTTAAATGAAATATTTTACACATACACTCAAATAAAACAAAGCTAACTTTGTTATGTGACAAAACTTAATTGACGGGCTTTACCTTCATACTTTGATATTCAATGAATCTTCATGTATTAATAAGCTTAAATTTTCTCATCAAATTTAAAATATTAATGATGAATTTCTCACATGACCATTGTCAACACTGAGCAGGGAGTTGTGAGGTCTGAGTTTTAGTCGTGTTGTACACACTAACAATTTAATATCACGTTGGCAACTAACTGAAGCTTCAATTTCTTTATCTGTGAATTATGGTGCTTACACAACAGTAGCTGCCAATTATTGTTTTATAAATTTTAAAAGACACTGTTTTTTAAAAAAAGTAAAATCATGAATATCATACTAATATAAAATAAGCACGTCAAAGACTTTTATTTAACTAATTAATTAATGAGGAAACCAGTATGATGCAACAGCTAGTCCCCAAGATGTTTCAAACATCAACATATATAGGTAAGAAGTAATAAATTTACAAACATATGCAAAACTGGTCATTATCCATCAGGTGAAATTTCACCAGAAAAAAATCATTTGCCATTCTATGGACAAGAATTATTTACCTTACTGTGAGTATTTTATGACTTACAGAGTTGTAAAATCCCTCAAAGGCAATAAAAAGTGCAGCCTTCTCTAGATGAAGTAACATGGAGAGAGGTGCTTGACAGGATAACCAGTAATCTATTTTTGTCCATTTCAAAATCCTTTACAGTTTTTCTGACATAAATATTGAAGTCCTTTATTTCAAATGAAATGTTCTAAGGAATCTCAATCTATAGCATATATGAAAAGCAGAGTTGCTTTGATTGCGATGATTACAGGGGCTTCTGACCAAGTTTTCTTCTTATTCTTTCTCTTGGATTAGTCACTTAGACTCCAACCCAAAGTTTTTGAGATTTGTGTAAATCACAGGTTGGTAACTACTAGAAGATTTCTATAACTACTGATCAGCCTTAGTGATTGAATTCAGTCCCTCAACTTTCTTTATGTTATTTTTAGGATTTTATTTTATTTTATTTTATTAATTATTATTTCAAAATATTATGGGGGTACAAATGCTTTTGGTTACATGTATCATCAATTTTGTTATGCTTGAGTCAGGGTTATAAGTGTGCCCATCACCCGGATAGTGTTCATTATACCTGTTAGGTAGGTTTTCACCGATCCCCTCCTCCTCCTGCCCCTCAATTGATTTCCATTGAGTTTTACCTCCCCCTGTGCACATGTGTGCTCATTGGTTAGTTCCAGTTTAATGTGAGTACATGTGGTGTTTGTTTTTCCATTCTTCAGATACTTCACTCAGGATAATGGTCTCCGGTTCCATCCAAATTGTTGCAAAAGGCCTTAATACATCTTTCTTCATGTATTCTATAGTATACATATACCACATTTTGTTAATCCACTCATAAATTGATTGGCACTTGGGTTGATTCCACATCTTTTTTTTTTTTTTTATTTCAGCTTATTATGGGGGTACAAAAGTTCTGCATAGATATATTGCCCATGTCCCTCCCAATCCCCCGAGTCTGAGCCTCAAGCGTGTCCATTCCCCAGACAGTGCACA
>JAQIFY010004543.1:0-11701 GCA_028533085.1 Varecia variegata | reverse complement strand
CATGTTTTCTTTCCACTTTTACGCCATATTCATTCTCCCTCAACTCCGATGACATGGAACAGCTTTTGATATCCTCTCTTTCTTCCTCCAGGGTTGACAAGAAAAATATGCTGCCATAGAAACCAGGATGACACATGACCACATAGCTTACATTCTCCAGCTAGGTGTATTTGTTTTTTTTAAATGTAGCTCTGTCAACAGTAAGTAAGGGTGTACTTTAAAACAACTAAAAGAATGGAATTGGAATGTTCCTAACACAAGGAAATGATAAATGTTTGAGGTGATGGATACCCCAATTACCCTGATTTGATTAATCTAACTTGTATGCCTGAATCAAAACATCCTATGTACCCTATAAAGACATATAAAAATTATGTACCCACAATAATTAAAAATTAAAAAATAAATACATAAAATAAAATGTAACTTCTACAAATGGATATTTGGCCAAATCTAGACTCTGACATTGAATAAGATAATTACTGCTGTTAGAAGATTAGTAGAGAATTTAGAAATTGTTTGCCCTTGGCAACAGGGCTATGGTATCTAATCTTGATGTACTATTGTCTTCATTTAACAAAGAAGCAGAAGTTTTGAAGCTGAAAGAGACCTTAGAATAATGCAGACCAAATCCTAACTCCCCTATTTCCCAGATGAAGAAACAAAGATGTAACAAGATAGTCGTAAAACTCACATGTCAAGAACCCTAGGTCAGGATACCAAATCCTGTGTCCTTTCCCTAAGACTAAACCAGAGCCCACATGATAACAAAGAGTATTTCTGTAACAAAAGAGATAATTCATTCTTACAAACATTTTCTAAACTTTTTGGTTTACCAAGCTTTCACTGTTTCACTTACCCAACTTGATGGGGCACCCTCTCTGTTGCTGACACTGTGCTGGGAATTCAAAGATGAGTGAAGTGCCATCTCTGTTCTGATGGAACATAGAGACTACAGGAAGAGGAGCATGTGAACACACACAATACAATGAGAAAAAGTTACGATAAGGGAATTATGCATAAGGCACCTTGGATACAAAGAGAAGCAGCCAATCAAATCATTTTTAATTATTTTTCCTCCATCTAATGGCAAATGCATGACCTTGGCATGTCACAAATGTTGCATTGGAAATCCTTAGCAATATTTTTCTGAGTGGTGCTTATGGGCATTTGGGGTGGGACAATTTGCCACTGCCCCACTGAATGCCAGTCGCAAAACCCCCCCTGGATCAGAAACAAATGCCCCAGCGCCACCAAGGTTGTACACTGCATTGGTTGAGAAGCTCCGCCCAGGCTAACAGACAACAAGACTCTACCTGCAGTGAAGCCACTGAGCTCACCCCGAGAAACAAACAGAAGCAGGATGCTGCTTGGCAAACATTTTCAAGCATTGGAAGTCGAGTGTAAATGTGGAACAGATGATTTTAGCTGCAGATTAAATACATTAGCCAAACACAAGAATCACATTCTATAGAAATAGAATATAGGATTGGGCCATTTTCCAGCAGCATCTTATTCATTCCATGTCTTGCAAATTTGGCTTTGGATTAGGATGGACTGATGTTTATTTTTGCCTTTATTTACTCTGATAAATGAGTTCACCAAGCAAAGACATAAACAAGAGAGAAAGGAAATGTTTACCTCACTTATGCACAACCAACACCATTTGTTTTACAAGTAAAAAACAAACATGTAGGTCACCAATAACTCTAATAGTTATGAAAGTCACGGCCTCCACTTGATATTAATAATTATATGAGCAATTTTTAAGAAGAGAATAATGGATATATGCCTGTGTTAGTTTCCTAGGGCCGCTGTAACAAATGACAGTAAACCAGGTGGCTTAAAACAATAGAAATGTATTTTCTTACAGCTGTGGGGGCCAGAAGTCTGAGATTGAGGTGTGGGCAGGGCTGTGCTGCCTCTAGGGGGTCTAGGGGAGAACTGTCCATCTTCTCTGTCAGCTCTTGGGGGCTCCCAGCACTCTGTGGCTGTGGCAGCATAACTGGTCTCCGTCCCAGCGGAGGAAGTAGGTCCCTGTTCTTTCCCACTATAGTAAACTGCAAATGGCAGAGACAATAGAAAAACATAATGGTGAGGGAAAGGGGCAAAATTCTTGGGACAAGTCCAACTGGGAGGCCTGTGGAGCAGTCGGGGTACCCGCAGCAGAGGTTCAGAAGCAGAGGCTGGGGCTGTGCAGGGGGTGGAAACCCGGCAGGAACCCAGTGAAGGAGACCATAATACAAATGTTAGGTAGACAGTGAGGGGCTCCAGCTCTCCTGGGGATGAGGGGGACAAGTGTCCTGATTCAGATAACTGCCACGGCAGGAGGGAGGAGAAGCACACTGCCAATCAGAACTTAGCGAGCCAACTGCAAAAGCAGCTGGGGATTCCCAGAAGAAGGGATTCCCAGAAAGCTAAGCAGCGCAGGTGCAGTAGGGTCTGGAAGATGACCAAAAGTAACCTTGGGCCAATTATCATGCCATTAGCATAAATCTGCATTGCAGTTTTGCCCCTCCCCAGAGGGCTTTCAGAGAAGCTCATGGGAAATCCATATGCATAGCAAGACTCAGGTTATACCACTAACAGCTGTCCATCAAGGTGACACGTGAGCCACACCAGCTGGGCAGTGTCCAACTCAGACAATATAAAATGAAAACTTTGGGTAACACTCAGGGCTTCTGGTAGCAACAGTGGCCCGTTCGCTGTCTGGGGTGAACGTATCTTGCTTTTGCTCAATAAACTTTGCCTCTTGCTTGCTTTGCTATAGGTGTGTCTTGTCATTCTTTGGCAGGAGCGCACCAAGAACAGAGGGCAGATTGCTGACCTGACACAAACACTGCCGCTGACTTCAGGCTGCCTTCAACTTTCCTTACCCTGAAATATATAAGGCCTTTGCTGACACAGGCCCTGCCTGTGTGGGCAGCCTTGTCCAACACAAACGTCTTGCTTCTTGGACTCAGTGCGTCAGCCACGTTACAGCCATCTGTCTCAGGGCTCTGGTAACGCTGTTCTGTCTGCCTGGGACACTTCACCTCCCTCCTGCCAGGTTTGGTGGTTTCACCATGAGTCCCACAAGCCTGTGTCTCAGTATGTGTCAAGTCACAAGTGCAGGATCCACAGCCATCTTCTGGCCCACCCTTGTGAGCTTGGTGCCTAGTGCAGTGCCTGGCATACAGCAGGTGCTTAATGAACATGTGTTCAATGAATGAATCAATAAGGAAGGAAGGACAGATGGAGAGTAGGAAGGACAACTTACTTCCCAAGTACTAGGTGCACTAACTTGTTTAATTTTCCCAGCAACCTGATCAGATAGGTATTATGAACACCACCCTCATTTAATAAATAACAAAAATAGAGACTCAGAGAGATGTGTCCAAACTCCTTTAAAACCTTTTTGGGGCTGGATGTGGTGGTTCACCCCTGTAATCCTAGCACTTTGGGAGGCTGCGGTGGGAGAATTGCTTGAGCTCAGGAGTTCAAGACCAGCCTGAGCAAGAGTGAGACCCCATCTCTACTAAAAACAGAAAAATTAGCCAGACGCAGTGGCGTGTACCTCTAGTTTCAGCTACTTGGGAGGCTGAGGCAGGAGCATTGCTTGAGCCCAGGAGTTTGAGGTTGCAGTGAGCTATGATGACACCACTGCACTGTACCTGGGGCGACAGAGCCAGACTCTGTCTCAGAAAAAACAAACAAACAAAAAACCTGTTTTTGGAACAGTTATTTAGAAAGAAAGAAACTGAAAATAACTTGTGTGAGGATGGCAGTGGTAGAAAAGCCTGGAAGGATAGTCACCAAATGTTAATATGGTTATTTCTGAGTGGTGGGTTGCACTGTTCTGTTTTCAGCTAAGCAAAAAGGCTTACCTGAATGATTTTTAAAATGAAAATATATTTTAAAATTGAAGACTGATGTTCACTGAAACATTATTCACAGTAGCCAAGATATAGAAACAACCTATGTGTCCATTAATGGCTGAATGGTTAAACAAAAATGCGGTATTATACACAATGGAATATTATTGAGCCTGAAAAAACAAGGAGATTCTGCTATTTTTGACAGCATGCATGAACCTGGGGGACATTATGCTAAGTGAAATAAGCCAGGCACAGAAAGACCAATACTGCATGACCTCACTGATATGTGAAGTCTAAAAAAGTCGAATTCTAGAAGCAGAGAGTAGAATGTGGTTGGCAGGGACCGGGGAATGGGAAAATGGGGAGATACGATCAAAGGCTACAAAGTTTCGGCTCTGCAGGATGAGTAAGTTCTGGAGATCTAACGTAAAGCTTGGTGGCTATAGTTAACGATAACGTACTATATACTTGAAATCTGCTAAGAGAATAGATCCTAATTGTTCTCAAGCACACAAACAGGTAATACATGAGGTGATGGATATGTTAATTAGGTGGGTTTGGTAATCATTTTACAATGTGCACACATATTCAATCATGTCATATACCTTAAATACATGCAATTTTTATTTGTCAGTTATACCTCAGTAAAGCTGGGGAGAAGATTGGGAAGCTCGGCTGAGCTTTGGGTTAGAGCACAGTGGGGGTGCAGTCGTCCCCCATGGAGAGGGTGAGGGACAGGAACACAGGGTGGCCGGAGTCGTAAGGGGGGTCAGTTTAATATCCTTCATGTCTCAGACTTGAGGGCAGATCCGGGAGTCAAATGATTTCTAGCTTCATTTTTTTGCTTCCAGTGTAAAATTGAAGTGCTGTTTAGGCCACTGACGGTGCACTTTGCTTATTTGTCCAATAAGAATCTAGAGATGTTTTGTGTTTAAGGTTAGTCAGCTAATGCATGCAGCCGGTCTGGCTTTTGGACATCCTGAAGAGAACATTGCTCTCTCTGTGCACTGCCATCAACAGCCACCGTTTGGTGCTTCAGAGGGAAAAAAATATATACTCTCTTGCTCCTTTTACTGCTTCTTTATGCTTTCAGTTTTCTTTATGGTAAATGCTTATGCTAAATTTTATTCAGGAGGGTAAATGCTCAGCTCCTGTCACAGTTCAGGCTGCTATAACAAATGACCATAGACTGAGTGGCTTAAACAACAAATACGGATTTCTCACAGTTCTGTCTGGAGGCTGGAAGTTGAGACCAGGGTGCCAGCAGGGGCAGGTTCCTGGTGAAGGCCTTCGTCCTGGTTTACAGAGGGCCATCTTCTTCTTTTTTTTTCTTTCTAATTTCTTCCCCTCCTCTCCCCCAGGAAAATAAGTTGTTTCCCTAATATTCTCCAAAGATGATCAATAATTTTTGTTCGTTTAGTGTCATCATAAACTCATTGGTTTTAACGTGTTTTAACTCATTCATGCCGATGTTTGAATTGACCCATATTTGTTCCCTGGGAGCCCCTTCCAATTGGCTTCTCTGCATTTTGTTGTCATGACCCAGTAGTTTGTATAGCTTCCTGGCCTTCTAATATGACAAGATGTTCTGGGCTTGTCCTCATCGTTTCCTGCCCAAGCTAATTAGCCATTTTCCTGAGCAGCCCGGTTTCCTTTTGGTAGGAAATTGTATTTAGAGACCACAGTCTAGGTGCTAGGGCAGATCACTGATACTGCATTAATCATTGTTTCTAGGCCTTTCCAGTAGACACAGCAAGGGAATGTCAGAGGGTCATCTTCTTACTGTATTCTCACATGGCAGAAGGAAAGCTAGCTCTCTGGCCTCTTCCTATAAGGGCACTAATCCCACTCATGAGGGCTCCAGCCTCTCGACCTAATCATCTGCTAAAGGACCCACTTCCTAATGCCACCCTGTTGGGATCAGGACTTCAACATGAATTTGAGGCAGTGACAGGGACACAAACATTCAATCCATAGCAGTTCCCAAAGGTTTCCTGCTCAGTTCTGATTTATTTGTTTCTATTTCTTTGACAATTTTAACTGTGGATTGAATAGAAAAATCTGCAAAGTCCCTCCCGTGATGGTTGGTTGACCTGCTTTCCCTCACTGATGGGTTAAGGAGGGCACTTAGTCCAGTGGGGCTTCTCGCATTTTATCTGCCTGTAGCCCTGGAGATACCAACTTTAGGGGTCTGACCCTTCCAAGATTATTTCCTTCCTGGGGAAAAGGAGACCTGTGTTTCTTACTGTTGTCCTTGATTCTGAATTTGCTTCCTGAGGACAGTGGCTCTTATTTAAGCCTCCAGAAGGTAGCCTTGTTCTTTTAATTTGAGAATATCCTCCACTGAAAAGCACAGAGCAGGTATACTAGTCAAGGTTCTCCAGGGAAACAGAACCAGTAGGGTGTATACAAATATACGCGCATACACACACACTCACACACACATATACCTTGTTATATATATAGAGAGAGACAGAGATTTATTTTAAGGAATTGGCTCACTTGGTCAGGGATGCTGCAGTGGGCCAGCAGGCTGGAGGCCCAGGGAGGAGCCGCAGTTCGAGTCTGAAAGCCGGCTGCTGGCAGAATTGCCTCTAGCTCGGTGGAGGTCAGCCTCTGTTCTAGTCAGGCCTTCAACTGCTGGATGAGGCCCACCCACATCATGAAGGACAATCTGCTTTACTCAGAGTCCAGCGATTTACACCTTAATCTCCTCCAAAAACCACTCTCACAGAAATATCCAGGATAATGTTTAACCGAATGTCTGGGCACCCAGTCAAGTTGACACACAAAATTAACCATCGCAGCAGGTTTCCCAGAGACCAGACTGAAGAACATTAATGAGACACAAACAGGTTCTATTCTCAACGTGTTCTTTGTGGGCTTCTAAGGAGGCCCAGGACTTGGGTGAGGATGGGGAGGGGTGCTGAGATGTGCATCCCTCGTGGCCCTCCAAGACCCCAGATGTATTCACAGCCCCCTAGACCACTCTTCCCAGAGCCCACGGAAGCTGTTTCATACATTTGGCTCTGAAGTCCTGCTATCTAGAAGTGTGCTGCCACCTGCTGCTGTGGGTTTCCGTGGTGACCTTTTCCACCCACACGACGTGCACATCTGCTTCTGAGGCTCACCTGTGATCACGTGGGATGCAGGAGCGGGCTGTGCAAAGGAGTGGTATTGTCTGAAGGAAGCTGCACTTCCTTCACGGTGCTATGGGGTAGCCACTGTACAATCTCACCAAACTCAAGGAAGCAAACACATAGAAAGTGGTCCTTGGTCTGAGGGGTTAAACATTTTACTGGGATATCTTAACAATTGCTTTTTTTCCCACTGTGGAAAGAAGAATGAATAATCCCAATATCATAAACTTGAAGACTAAAAGTACCACCCCAACTTGCTCTAGAAAACAATTTGTCCATAGAAACAAAATGATTAATACATGGGGGAAAAGTGTATTGCAGCAAAAGAGAAGCATGTTGTGTATCAAAGACTTAGAGAATTTGATGTTTCACAAGACTGGAATATTGTCCATGTAAATACAGTATATTATCTGATAGTCTTAGAAATATCCCACAAGAAATACTTTTTTTTTTTTTTTTTGAGACATGATCTTGCTCTGTCACCCAGGCTAGAGTGCAGTGGCATGATCATAGCTCACTGGAACCTCTAACTTTTAAGCTCCAGCAATCCACCGGCCTCAGCCTCCCTAGTAGTTGGGACTACAGGGACACACCACCACATCTGGCTAATTTTTCTATTTTTTGTAGAGACAGGGTCTCTATCTGGCTAATTTTTCTATTTTTTGTAGAGACAGGGTCTGGCTCTTGCTCAGGCTGGTCTTGAACTCCTGGCCTCAAGCCATCCTTCACCTTGGCCTCCCAAAGTGCTAGGATTACAGGCGTGAGCCACTGCAGTCAGCCAAGACATACTTTAAAAGCTACCAAGTCCTTAAGTCTTTTGCAGAAGAACACATTGCAGTTCATACGGGTAGAGTTCAAGGAATTCAGTTGACTGGGCAACGAAAGACAAAATAAAGAACTTTGTAAATGATGCTTTCATTCTAAATTTATCTAAATTTAGTTTAAGAGGTCTGCTTGCAATGGGGGGAAATAAGTATTTTCCCCTGAATTAACCTGATTTAGTATTCACTTTTGACTGGTTATTTCCAGCTAAACAAATATGTCACTAATAGGAGGCAGAGACACCGTGGGGAGAATAGCAAAACATAGGGAGGTTCATGCCTGTTCTCAGGGCTCCCATAGCACTTCCAAGTGCCTCTACTTAGCATCCTGCCATCTCACTTTTGCATCGTTTGTGTGTTTTTCTTTGTCGTCAGACCTAATACAGCATCTGGCACATAGCAGATTCTCTGTATGTGTTAGTTGAATGAATAAATGAGTGAATAACCAGGAAGAAAGCCAAGATGCAATCAAGATACAGGATGATGCTCTGCTGAACCCTAAGAAAGAGAATAGACATTCTTTACCTTTCTCCTGGCTGAGCAGTTGAGGTTGTGTTGATATCCTGCAGCTGCAATGCTATAGCTTTACTTAAGTTAAGGTCTGCTGGTTTGTTTTTTTTTTTAATTTTTTTTAAACAATTACCAAGGCAGAAGAGGACTATGTTGTGGAGAAAATTATCCAAGAAGCATTTTATTAGAAGAATATTGAGAAATAAATGAGGCTAACAATAGGTAAACATGGGTAATGTGAAAGTCTATTTGACTCTATTCTTAAGATTATTTTGGTTTTGGGTGATTTCTTTGGGTTCTGGCCTGGTCCATCTTCCCAGGGACTCTTCTACCACCTTTGCAAGTATGAATCCTTCTCACAAGGCTTGGGATTTTATTTGTAAAACTTGGGGATCTAGCTCTAACTAGTCCACCCATGTTTTGGTAAATAGTTACCCAACATTTGGCATGAGAGTTTTGGCATGAGCCCGGCATGAGCCTGTCTGGCTGCCCTGGGTCTTTGGGGCAGGATGATCTGGGATTGACAGGAAACCAACCTGGGACGGTTTTGGCCTATATAGAACCAGTCATTGCATTGAACTGGTGACCTTGGGAAATCTCTGGACAATAGTAAGTAGCAGGATAACTTTGGTTCTATATTAATAATTGACTGTTGGCCAGGCATGGTGGGTCACGCCTGGTAATCATAGCACTTTGGGAGGCCAAGGTGGGAGGATTTCTTAAGGCCAGGAGTTCAAGACCAGCCTGAACAAGAGCGAGACCCTGTCTCTACAAAAAATAGAAAAATTAGCCAGATGTGCTGCGTGCACCTGTAGTCCCAGCTACTCAGAAGTCTGAGGCAGGAGGATCCCTTGAGCCCAGGAGTAGTTTGAGGTTGCAGTGAGCTATGATGACACCACTGCACTCTAGCTGGGGGGACAGAGAGAGACCCTGTCTCAAAAAAAAAAAGAAGAATGTCAATCAGATTTCACACAATGTCTCGTTTTTAGTGCTTTAGCAGTTTTAAAAAGAGATGCTCAACGTATCAAGTGTAAAATATACCATACATAAATATCCTCTCTCCTTCACGTCTCATGTTTATATGACTTAGCACATCCAAATTATGTCCCTTACCATCAGTCCATACTTAAAGAAGATCAACAAGATCTGTACATGCCATTGTGAGATCTCTGAGATGGGCAGAAATGTTGATAACATGTCAGAATCCATTCCAAAACCAACTAGTATAGAATGTACCTCGTGAGTTCTGAGTTGATTAATCTAGATTGCACTTTAGAGGGTTCAGAAAGAGGTCAGAAGATAGGGCTAGGTAACATCAGCATATCATTGAAGATAAATGAATGTTGATGGCAGAATGAATAGGGTAGAGAAAGGCAGATGGAAGCGCAGTGGGCAATGACCAGAGGCATGTGGGTGTATTATTCCTTTGTGGGAAGAGCCTGCTATCTAGACTTTCTTTTATGCAACAGACTTAACGTGCAGTCAATAGCCCTGCAGAGAAATCTCTGTTTGAATTCTGAGGGGGTACCATATTAAATTATTTATAACCAGATTTAAAAGAAAGTCCTCATAATTGAAATATGAAGTGATCATGTTAAACTTCTTATTACTCCAAAAAGGCTTGTACAGTTAAACTCTGCCCCCTTTTCCCTTTGAAATACTAGGCTTTCTACAATTGTGAAATGATTAATACAGTTACAGAGAGGGTAACAATTAACATTTGAATGGAAATATTGTAATGTTAGTGTCGTGACATCTTCCATAAAGGTCTCATGTTATATTCTTATTTTTTCTTTGGATATTTTCGTCTTACATTTTGACAAGTACTCTCACACCTACTAAAATTTAAACTGTGATGATATGCAGAATGGTTTTTTTTAAGTTTTGGCTTAAAGATGAAATTATTTCTTGAGCACTCTACTTTTGGGAGTGCAAGTGGGTGCAATCTTTCTGGAGAGCAATTTGGGAACATGTAACAAAAGCACTAAAAATAAAGATGTAGTTTAACAAACAATTCTACTTCTTGGAATTTAACCTATGGAAATGATCAGAGATGGTGGCAAAGATTAATTGACAAGGATTATTCCAGAGTTATTAATATAGGTGAAAAACTGTAAACAATACTACAAGTCCAAGAACAGGGAAATCAATTATGATGATATCATAATTATTTATTACACAGTAAGTTATATAGTCCTTCAAAATCATATGAGAAAAATGTGCATAATATATTGTTAAATGAAAACATTATAATACAAAATGTAAAGTGATCACAATTTTGTTTAAAATTATATATATGCACAGAAAAAAGATTAAAAATATAAACATCAACATGTAAGCTGTGGTTATCTCTAAATAAAGGAATAATGATGAATCACTTTCTTCTTTGGGCTCTTTAACACTTTAAAAACTTCCTATCATAAAATTAATCATTTCTTCATAATGGGGTAAATTTTAGGTTAGTGCTAGGGAAGACCCACAGGAGACCAGATGATAAAGAGGTAAACAAAATTTCACACATGTATTTCCTAATTTTGCCGCTGTAATTGTTATAGGTTTGTTGCCAGATGCAGAGACACGGAATTGAGGTAGAGAAAGAGGTTTAATCTTAGGTCCTCTGAATGAGGAGACGGGAGGAAATGTCAAATCTACCTCCCCAGGAGTTTGGGGCTAGGGATTTTAAAGGGTTTGGACAAGCAGTGGGCTGAACTGTGGGGATCATTGATCCGTGGAAGAGCGCAGGATGAAGTCATGGGATGGGGAGATGAAAAAACTGCATTCTTATGCTGATTTAGTCCCTGGGGGGGTGGTCTTCAAACTGGTTGGCATCAGCTGTTCTGCTGGAATTCAGGATCTGAAAAACATCTCAAGCAATTTTTAAACAAAAGACTTATGATTCTAAGGTCAGAGATTCTATTTATAGGAGAGATGGGGGTGTAAATGGCATCGAGGTTAGTAACCAGTAACAAGGGAGTCCGCCAAAGTGCAACCAGTTTCATGCTTAATTATAATTACATTTCTGTCCAGAAGCTGGCATGCAATTTTTGTCACCCCTGTGGGGAGAGTTTCACTGCAAGGGGGAGAGTAGGTACACAGGAGGAAGGAGACAAAGCTGAGGATAGAAAGGGGAGATCAGTGAATAGTATCAATCAGGCATTCTTGAGTAGGACCCTACCTGGGAAATCTCCAAAGACAGAGGAGAAAGTAGTCTCAGGGAATGAGTGAGCCCTATTGCACCTGAAATACACTTAAAGAGCCCAAACGAAATGATTGAAGGATGGAGATTGGGGAATAAGTGACAAAGAAATCAAAGCAGACCTCTAGGAAAGCTGTTTCCTGGGACCTGGCCAGGAGTCAGGATCTGGGGAGGCCA
>JAQIFY010004542.1:0-11701 GCA_028533085.1 Varecia variegata | reverse complement strand
TATCATCCAATATCCAGTCAATATTCAAATTTCTTCAAATGTCTCACCAAGATTTTTCTACATGCTTCTTTCTAGTCTTTTTGAATCCAGTCTTATTCCCCTTTCAGTCTACCTTCATTGAGAAGCTAGGCAAATCTCATGGAAATAGTTCTGCCCTTGTCACTCTTCTCTAAACAATTATCTTCTATCACCCAGCCTTTCCTTGAATTCCACCTTTCCTCATCTTCCAAATATACAAAACTAAAGGATGGTTATATTTCATATAAAGGATGCATTCCTGAACATCTCTCATAATTTAAAACTCCGATAACTCAAATATGATGCTGATAGAGAATGGAGGCTTGTTTTGTTTACTGGCTAAAGTAGCACCACCATCTCCAAGGCTGTCTTCAAGATCCAGAGTGGTGTTTGGCAATGGCATACACAGTTCTTAATATCCTTGACCTTTTAATTCATGGAATTCTTAGAAAGTTTTTAATTAGGTTGGGGCTTTACATTATGTTATGTATTACATATAAAGTGATCATTTATTAGTGTTTTTAAAATATCCCACAATTTAAAAGTTACACAGTTCAACTTTGTATATAATACAATCAACTGTACTGCATCATTATTCCCTAAGTATATTGTCGTTATGTCTCTGCAGACAGGAATATCTTTCTTACCTCTTATCTGCCTAGAGAACTCCTACTAATTCTCTAACACTCATCTAAAATATCACTTCCTCCTTATAGCCTTCCCTGTCTAGACAGAATGAATCATTCCCTTTTATTTTTCTGAAACACCTTGCTTGTATGTCTAATACGTATCCTATTATGGTATAACTTATAAGCTACTCACATTATTTTATCATTATAGTTAGTATGTTAGTATGAACTTCTTGACTATACCTTATTTATGTGTGCTGCCTCTGGGCTCATAGTAGATACTCAGAAAGTGTTGACTTTAATATTGCAGGATGATTATGAAGATTAAATACAATGATTTTTATCAATTACCTGATATAGTACTTGGTACTTACTGGTGCTCAGTAAAGTTTCCCTAGCTTTTCCTCCTTATTTCTCCCAACATCATGTATTCTTTCCACAAGAAGAGACTAGAGATTCCTTTCTTTCATTGCTCGTATGTCTCTTCAGGGTACTAACATTGACTGTTTTGCATCTCTCATTTGTTTATTTATTTATTTTAGGTCACTGACCCTGTTCAAATCAGGGATCCCAGTGAGACAACAGACAGAAATAATATGACATCTCCATCACTCCTGGGTGCCAACCCCATGGAGAACCCAGCACTGTTTAATGACATCAAGATTGAACCACCAGAAGAACTTCTGGCTAATGATTTTAGCTTGCCCCAAGTGGAACCTGTCGACCTCTCCTTTCACAAGCCCAAGGCTCCTCTCCAGCCTGCTAGCATGCTGCAAGCTCCAGTACATCCTACCAAGCCACAGTCTGCTCCCCAGACCCTTGTGGTGTCCACTTCAACATCTGATACAAGCCCTTCAACAAACATCCCTACCGTTCTGACTCCAGGCTCTATCCTGACCTCCTCTCAGGGCACTGGTGGCCAGCAGATCTTACATGTGATTCACACTATCCCCTCAGTCAGTCTGCCAAATAAGATGGGTGGCCTGAAGACCATCCCTGTGGTGGTGCAGTCTCTGCCCATGGTGTATACTACTTTGCCTGCAGAAGGGGGCCCTGCAGCCATTACAGTCCCACTCATTGGAGGAGATGGCAAAAATGCTGGATCAGGTGAGCATCAATATTGCCCCTTTCCTGGGCTTCATCTTCCTCCATCTATTACTTTTTTGGGTCATCCTATCTCTTGTCTCTTTTTACTTCCTCCAATTATTCTTGCATACTGCTTCAAGATTAATCTTTAATAAACATTGTTTTTATCATGTCTCTTTAATGCTTAAGAAATTACAAAGACTCTCTATTGCTTAGACCAGGCTTCTCAAATGGGTATGTATATCCTTCAGTGAAATATTATCCATCTTCCTTGAACCTCTATATTATTTGATAGTAAATAATTTAAAGCATTTTATATTTATAATATGACTGTTATAGAGCAAAATACGAAATTTGAATAACTTTTTAAGATAAAACATAAACTTCAAAAATGGTTTAAGCTTACTAAAAACATTTACCGTAGGACTTTCCAAGTGAAAGTATTTATTTTTCTATGCCATTAGGAGTGCTTTTGTGGAAAAGTTGAGAATGTTTCTATCCCTACCATACTTAGCCAATCTTACCTCCTGCTTCTCCCAACATTTTTGCTTTTCTCTTTCCTACAAAATAATGGTCTTCTTTGAAATATTGCCATCTTCCCTGTGTTCTTTCTCATTTGGAGTCTATCACCCTCTGTTTTACTTTTTAACTTGCCTTTATCAGAAGTGTATGGGCATTATATACAACTGAATTCTAAATTCCTCAAGAATAAGACTCTATCTTATTAATATTTTTTTTAATGTGTGCCTCTCCAGAGAACCTAACATAATGCTAGATAGCAGTTGTCCTGCAACAAATAATTTGATGAGCAAATGAATTTGAAAATTTGTCCAGGAGAGAATTGATATGCTGTAATCTTCCTTTTCATTTAATTTTAAAAATAAGTTTAGAATTCAGAAAGGTATAAATTAAGTCTCTCTTCCACCACTATGTTCCAACCACCTACTTCCCTTCCTGGAGGTATATCTACTTTAGTTTGTAATCAGGAATGATCAAAAAAATTATATGGCCTCTGAAATAGTTCAAGGTATTTAGCTTCCCTGCATCTGTAGTATTACAATCAGTTTTGGGTGTTGTGCCTTAGGAAGGACATTAAGGAACTGGAGTATAATCAAAAGAGAGAGTCCAGGATGGTGAGAGTATTCAAACTCATGTCAAATGAGGAGCTGATAATGTTTAGCATGAGTTAAAAATGAAAGATGGTGGAAATGACTAGGAAACAGATTTCAGCTCAGTATAAAAAAGAATTTTCTAAGAGTCTCTACCTTTGAAATTTGATGCCTCCTACTAAATGTAGGAGGCCAAAAAACAATACACTATGCATCAAGTTGGTGAGACTCTCCAGTTGTTTTTTGAATAAATATATCATCATTGACTAGTGGCTAATTTTAGTAATGGTAAGTGTTCATAATGATCTTATTATTCAGATATGATGTCAATTCCCATATAGGAAGGAAAAGCCAAACAAACAAACAGAAATGAACAAACAAAAAAGGAAATAAAATTCCCTGTGTGAGAGTTTGCTGAGATCAAGGTGGTGGTAGCAACAAGGGATGGTTTGAAGGAGCTTTGAATCTATACCCCATAATATCCATCCGTCCAGCAGAACCACTCTAAACAAGCAGAATAAATTTTAAAAGCATTCATTGTAGTTTCAAGCTAAGAACATTATCTCAGTGGTCTCCAAAATGGAGTGCTTGCTAAACCTTAGGTGAAGCACACAAAACAGTTGGAATGTAAGAAGTATCAAAATTCACATTTTCTTACCCTTTTTAAAAAATTGACAGATAACATTGTATGTTTTATCATGTACAACATATTTTGAAGTATATATACATTGTGAAATGGTTAAATCTAGCTCATTAATAAATGAATTCCTCACATAATTATCATTTTTGTGGTGAGAGCACTTAATATCCACTCTTCACATTTTTATAAATAAAATGTATCATCATTAACTATAGTCACCTTGCTGTATAATAGATCTCTTGAAATTTATTCTTCCTAATAGTAATTATGACCAACATTTCCTCATACACCATCCCCCCAACCACCCCAACTTATGGTAACTACCATTCTACTCTATACCTTTATGAGATGAACTTTTTAGGTTCCACATATGAATGAGATAATGTGGTATTTGCCTTTTTTTAAGAGATGGGGTCTCGCTGTTGCTCAGGCTAGCTACCATGCCCAGCCCATGTCTTCTTATACCTGGCTTATTTCACTTAGTATAATGTCCTCTGGATTTTGTCACAAATGGCAGGATTTAGTTCTTTTCCATGGCAGAATAATATTCCATTTTATATAGTTTGCAATTATTTTCTCCCATTCTGTAGGTTGTCTCTTTACTCTGTTGGTTATTTCTTTCACCATGCAGAAGCTTTTTATTAATATCTTTTTTGTTGTTGTTGCAGCTATTATAAATGGGATTAGGTTCTTGATTTGGTTCTCAGCTTGGTCATTATTGGTGTATAAGAATACTACTGATTGGTGTACTCTGATTTTATATCATGAGACTTTACTTAATTCGTTGATCAAATATAGGAGACTGTTGGAGAAGCCCTTAAGGTTTTCTAAGTACGAGATATCATCAGCAAACAGAGGTAATTTGATTTCCCCTTTTCCAATTTGGATGCCCTTTATTTCTTTCACTTGCCTGATTGCTCTGGCTACGAGTTCCAGTACTATGTTGAATAGAAGTAATGACAGTGGGCCTCCTTGTCTTTTTCCAGTTCTTAGGGGGAATGCTTTCAACTTTTCCCCATTCAGTATGATGTTGGCTGTGGGTTTGTCATATATAACTTTTATTATTTTGAGGTATGTTCCTTCTATTCCTAGTTTGTTGACAGTTTTGTCATGAAGGGATGCTGGATTTTATTGAATGTTTTTTCTGCATCTATTGAAATGTTCATATGGTTTTTGTTTTTAATTCTATTTATGTGGTGCATCACCTTTATCGACTTGGATATGTTGAACTATGCTTGCATCCCTGGTATAAAACTCACTTGATTGGGATGCATTATCTTTTTGATGTGCTGTTGGATTTGGTTTTCTAGTATTTTGTAGAGGGCTTTTGTATTTATGTTCATCAGAGATATTGGTTTCTAGTTTTCTTTTTTGTTGTGTCCTTTTCTGGCTTTGGTATCAGCATGATACTGGCTTTGTAGAATGAACCAGAGAGGATGCCTACCTTCTCAATATTTTGGAAATGTTTCAGTAGAATTGATACTGGTTCTTTTTTGTACATCTGTTAGAATTTGGCTATGAGTCCAGCTGGTCCTGAGCTTTGCTTTTGTTGGGAGATTTTTTATTACTAATTCAATCTTACTATTCATTATTGGTCTTGTTCAAGAGTCTTCCATTGTATATATATATATATATATATACCATATATTCTCTATCCTTTGATGGATACTTAGGTTGATTCCATATCTTGTCTATTATGAATATTGCTGCAATAAACATAGGAATGTAGATATCTTTTTAACATACTGATTTTATTTCCTCTGGATATATACCCAGGTGGGGGATTGCTGGATCATATATGGTCGTTCTATATTTAATGTTTTGAGGAACCTTCATACTGTTTTCCGTAATGGCTATACTAATTTACATTCCCACCAACAGTGTATAAATAAGAGTTCCCTTTTCTCCACATCCTTGCCAACACTTGTTATCTTTTTTCTTTTTGATAATAGCCACTCTAACTGGAATGAGGTGACATGCTACTTTTGTTTGTTTTTGCATAATGTACACAAAATTGTAGGATACTAGTACACATGTCATACACACGCACACATCAAAATGCATGCTTAAAAATTTTTAGTGAATGATACACAAAGTGTAGAGACAACTGCACTAGCCAAATACTCCCCTCACCTTATTGGCACCCTTAAGTTTTTTCTATATAGAAATTTTGAAGCTTTTACTGGATCTTGGAAACTGCTGACCACCTGATTGAGTTTTGTTATGAATTAGAAACATCATTTGAAGGCTTCTCCCAACATAGGTGGAAAGAGAGAGACACGTTATCAAGCACCTATTAGGTGCTAGGTACATGTTTCATCTCATTGACTTATTTCTATTTAGGGGCACAAAAACTAAGGGAGATATTCTCACTTCTGGAGTAATCCTAGGAATTGATCTTAGGACAGCCAGAGAACTATACAGAAAGTTCTATTTAACAAATACACATTGAAATTAACTTTTCAGCAGAGCCTGTTCTGGGATCTGGAGATAGAGAGATGAATCATATCTAGACCCTATCCTAGAGAAACTCACATTCTAGTGGTACAGAATGCTCCATACCACCCTTCCCTTAAAGGCATTTCTGTTCCCTGCTATGCTAATAATTAAAATGTTATTCTCTTCCTTCCATACAAATATTCTTATTCCATCTTTGCTTCCTTTATTTCTCTACCTTGCTTCCATTTCTCAATGTGGGCCAAACTGGGAATCCTGATAATGATTACAGAGGCACATACATTTCTGGCCCACACTGCTCCCTTTCTTTGCTTTTAGTGAAAGTTGACCCTACCTCCATGTCTCCACTGGAGATTCCAAGTGACAGTGAGGAGAGTGCAACTGAGAGTGGATCCTCAGCCTTACAGAGTCTGCAGGGACTACAAGAGTGAGTACTTTTATCTTTACTTCATGTCATCACATGTGTTTGCACACACACACACACACACACACACATGCACACATACATAGAGATGGATGTAATTATCAGACACAAGAGTAAGAATTTGAGGACAAGAAAATATAGGTAAAATATAGGTAAATATAGGTAAAATGCCTAAAGGTATATGAATTTATGTGCACACATGTGCATGTACATGCATGTTATGGTAGAGTTAATGTTCTAATTGTAGATTATCAATTTTACCCTTGAAAAATCTTCAAATTTCCCATAAAGTATAGTTGTATACTGTTTCTCTCTGTTTAAAACAGCCTTGTATTCCAGTGTTGGAATTAATTGGAAGTAGTTGGCTTATGTTTAGCAACCATGTTTTATGAAAAATATATTTCTTTAAGCATAAGAATGAGATTTATTGAAGTGAAATGTTCATACTGTTTGAGAACACAAACACCCAAAGAAAGATTATCACCTCCCATGCTATCTCAGGGACCTGTACTTACTGACCAGAATGGCCTAGTTGAGAGAATTGTTTGTACTATTCCAATTATTTCTTCTCTTGGGGATCTAGTATTAAATTAACATAAATTAAAAGCGGATATGAGGTGGCACCACTGTATTTAAGTCCATTTATTTGGCCTCCACTTTAAAGTCACTCTTTGGCTTTATCTCTATTTCTTTGCTTAGATCAACAACAATGGCCCAAATGCAGGGAGAAGAGTCACTTGACTTGAAGAGAAGACGGATTCACCAATGTGACTTTGCAGGATGCAGCAAAGTGTACACCAAAAGCTCTCACCTGAAAGCTCACCGCAGAATCCATACAGGTCTGCCCACTCCCATCATACCCTCAACACACACACACACACACACACATACACACACACACAGAATTTCTGAGAGATAAGAGAAGGAAGTCTTGAAACAAAGACTGATTCATTTATACCCACGAGTACAGCCCCACTGATGGTTTTCACCCCTATGTCTTGTTCCTACTCTAAGGCAACTTTTCTAAAACCAGCCTGGGAAAGCACTCAGGCTGGTGTCTTCATCATCCTCAGTAAGCACTTTTGTGGTTTTTCTAATTGGGAAGTCATCACACTGGATTTTGGTATCTTCAGGGGAAAAGGGGTCCTGGAATCAATCCCCCACAGACATTGAGGGACCACTGTATTAGGAAATATCCTTATTGTTAAAGAAAAGCAAAAAAAATTAAGATTTTTATTGTTCCTAGATTTTGAATGTTGGCATCTAGTTGAAATTTTTTTTTTAAATACCAAAGATTGAAAGAAACCTGACTAGAAGCTAGATGCAACTTGTTTATGCCCTTTGCTTGGAGACTCCTTCTCCTCAGTGATCTCCAGCTCAGAATTGGGACTTAAACACCTTGGACAAGGAAGAAGCCCTCCTTTCTTATAAACATCTGTTGTGTTACATTTACTGTGTTAGGGTTTGTGTAGAAGGACCCAGAGCCCTCGTTGCTGTGCCTTGAGGCTATGAACAGGTGATCAGTTCTAGGCTGCATAGTCCCAACGTTCCCATGACATTATTCTTATTTACTGATGTTTTTGTTTGGTTCCCTTCTATGTGGGATGGATGCTGACTATACATAGTACATATAGTACATATAATACAAAATATATTTTATATGTACTGACTATATATATTTTAAATATTTAAACATAAATTTTAAACAGGAAAAAACAGAATAGTTTACTGGAATTTGGTGTATGCTTCATCCAACTTCAAGAATTATATCAGTACATGGCCAATTTTGTTTCTTCTACACCCCTACCAACTCCCCCCACTCACCACTGTATAATTTTGAAGCAAATTCCAAACATAATATCATTTTAGTCATAAATACTTAAAAATATATTTTAGCAGAGTTAAAAATAAGTACAATATGACTATCACAAAAAATTCTTAATATGAAATTTTCCCCAATGTCTAATAACTATTTTTAAAAGTTTGTTCAAATCAGCATCTAAACAAATCTCATCGATTGAATTTGGTTGATATTTCTCTTAAATATTTTTTTAATCTTTAATCACTCTTCCTCTTTTGTTTTTTCTTCCATTTTATTTGTTGAAGAACCTGGGTCATTTGTCCAGTAGAGTTTGCCATATTCTGGATTTTTTTGATTATATCTTCATTATGTCATTTTAACATGTTCAATGTCCCCCTTAGTTTCTGTAAACTGATAGTCATATCAGGAGAATTAATTAGATTCAAGTTGAATTTTTGGCAACTATATATCATAAAAGGTACTGTGTACTTTCTGTGGAACATGCTACTTGGTTGTCTCTGTGTGGTGTTAAGATTGATCAGTGGGTTTGAGTCTCTGACCTATATTTTCCAGGTGATTATGAAGATAGAAAGCAGATCTGGGCCAGGTGTGGTGACTCACGCCTATAATCCTAGCACTCTGGGAGGCCAAAGCAAGAGAATTGCTTGAGCTCAGGAGTTTAAGACCAGCCTGAGCAAGAGCTAGACCCCGTCTCTACAAAAATTAGAAAATTCAGCCAGACATGGTGGTGCACACCTGTAGTCCCAGCTACTCAGGAGGTTGAGGCAGCAGGATCACTTGAGCCCAGGAGTTTGAGGTTGCAGTGAGCTAGGCTGATGCTACGGCACTCTAGCCTGGGTGACAGAGTGAGGCTCTGTCTCAAAAAAATAAAAAAAGCAGATCTAAAGGGAGTTGAATGAATTCATTTAATGATAGGCAATGTGGTATGGTTTTATTAATAGCATACATATATCATAGATTTATCCAGGTAGTATTGAGTTTGTCCTTTCCTTACTACAATCCATTCCTCACACACACATACACGAAGACATCGATTGACATCAACGAAGACATCGATTGACATCAGTTCACATATGCCCCCCTTTAGGTTTTAAAATCAAGCTTCTTGAAGGTATAGAGGGAAAAATGAGCAGTAGGTTAAAATACCTGAGTTCTAATCCCAGCTCTCCAATTAAGTTGCTGTGTGATCTAAATCTTCTCTACCTTTTTGATCCTATGTTTACTCAACCATAAAATAAGGGGTTTGAACTCGGTGATCCATGAGACTATTTTATTCTGGAATCCTGTGGCTTGAATTTAAATGTAGCCTAGTGTATGCCTTTCTATTAATAGAAGGTCCCAGATGTAGGCAGGTTGGAAATTTCTTTACAACACTAAAGGTATGGCCATCTTTCCTGTCAGCTCTCTATTCTTGAACTGAAATAACAACAGATTATTATTTGATTTTTACTTTTCAGATTGCAATACTGTTTTTCCCCCTTGTAGTGTCAGCTTCCCATATGAAGGGAGAAAATAAGCCTAAAGTATAGACAGTTCTTAGCTTAGAGTTGTATAGGTGAATGCCTGATCTGATAAGAGATCATGACAGTCAGATGGCTGGTGAGTGGTGACAACTGATGTCTACTTGAATCTCACTTTGTTTAGACTCAGGATTGTTCTTATGCTACTCAGTTCTTAGGATTGACATGAAGTCTTTGCCATGGGTATGTGACTATAGAAATAGTCACTTGAAGGCACTTCACAGAAGCAATATTATTTGCCCTAACTGCTTGACTCACAATAGGATTAGTCAGTTTGGGAAATAAGGTGGCAATTCTGTGTTTACCCCCATCTCTGGACTATTGTAGGAGGCTGCTAACTGGTCTTTCTGCCTTAATTCTTTCCTCACTACAATTCATTCTCCACACAGCAGCCAGAGGAATTTCATGTGTTTGCTTTTGTTTTGTTTTGTTTAAATGTTAATCAGATCATATAACTTCTGCTTCAGATCCTGTAATGGCTTCCCATTATACTCTGAATGAAATTCAAATTTATTATAATGTCCTAAAAGGCTCTGTGGGATCTGGTCTCTGACTTAGTTTCCTCTCATGACACTTCTTATTCTTTAGATCTCAGTTTAAATGTCTTCTGCTCAGGAAAATCTTCCCTAACCCTGTTTTAAGTAGTATCCCCTCCCAATTATCTATATGAGAATATACTATTTAATTTCTTGATAGGAAGAGTTTTTAAGTATGGGGAATAACACAAATAATATGAGGAGGAGCCAGCTGTACAAAAAGTTTGGGGAAAGAGTGTTCTAGGCTAGGCAGAGTACAAAAGCTGCAAGATGGAAATAATCTTGCTTTGTTCTAATAATAGAAGTCCAGCAAAACTAGGGCACATTGATTGCAGTGGTGGGTGGGGGAACAATTTAGGTGCAAGAGCAGAAGGGGGAAGACCATCTAAGAGGCTGATGTAGTGATCCAGGCAAAAAATGATGGCAACCTATGTAGAATGTTGTTCATGGAGGTGGAGAGAAGGAGTTATATTAATGAGTGAGGGGATACTAATGACTCTCAGGTTTCTGTTTTTGATAACTAAGTGGATGAAGGTACAGAGATGGGGAATTTGCCAACAATCTCACAGCTAATAAGTGGGGAAAGCCCCATAGGGTCAAACTTTTGTATGCAACATAGGTGTACTTTTCTCTATTGCTGGTATTCCACAGGTTCCTTGACATTGAGGCATCTGAAGAAATGCCTGATTCCTTGCCCTCCAAAGATTATGGTTCATTGTTAGGGGTCCTAGAGAGTGATATCCCTGTCTTTGATAGATATTGTTTTAATAGAGAGCCATGGGACTCTTGCTTCTCTACAAATACCCTCTAGCGTGCAATGTAGCCCTTCATCTCCCTTGAGCTTGCAATCATATAAAGCAGGAAATACAGAAACAACAGTTTCCATTAAACGTAATGTAAACATACTATCAAGCTTGAGTCTGTTTATAATGGTATCACACATTCACCCAGGCTCAAATTCTTTTATTGATTCTTAACATTCTCTTATTCTCTCAGTTATTTGTTTCTAAAGTGAATATTTCCTTTTTATTTTGAATATATTTTTATTCATACTGGTCATGTTGTCAAACTACACTGTCTGCATCTGACATCCCAAACTACTACTCATTGCTGAAAGTTACTTCTTTTACCTCTGTTTCCTTATCTTGGAATAGTAATAGTGCAAAATACTTAGAATATTATCTGGCATATAGTAAATAGTAAATGTTAGCTATTATTAATGTTTTTCTTTCAATTATAGTCTCATTGCCACCCTCTTAGGGTTTCTTTTTTACTTTTATTTATTTTTTAATTTTTAAAAATTTATTTTTATTTGAAAAGGACTGATAACAAGAATCTATTTAGAACTCAGCAAAATCAGTAAGAAAAAATCAAACAACCCTATCAAAAAGTGGGCAAAGGACATGAATAGAAATTTCTCAAAAGAAGATATAAGAATGGCTAACAAACATATGAAAAAA
>JAQIFY010004541.1:0-11701 GCA_028533085.1 Varecia variegata | reverse complement strand
AATACCTCTGAGGCTCTATTTTATTCTTGAGAATCAACAACCTTATTAGTCACAAAATTAGCCAATGGCATGGCACTTGTGGTGGGCCACACCCACACTGAGGGCATATAAAAGGACCTTTACAGGGAGAATTATCCAGACTGAAGTCACCTACACTCCTTCTCCACCCAAGGACAACCTCAACCACCAACATCATGTGTGGCAGCTACTACGGAAACTACTATGGCAGCCGTGGCTATGGCTGTTGTGGCTATGGAGGCCTGGGCTATGGCTATGGAGGCCTGGGCTATGGCTATGGAGGCCTGGGCTGTGGCTATGGCTCCTGCTATGGCTGTGGCTTCCGCAGACTGGGCTGTGGCTATGGCTGTGGCTATGGCTATGGCTCCCGCTCTCTCTGTGGCTGTGGCTATGGCTGTGGCTCAGGCTATGGCTCTGGCTTTGGCTACTACTATTGAGGACACCATAGGAGACTCTCACCTTCTGCATCTGTGACATAGGAATTCACCAGTTCTGAACCCCACATGTTCTGTGCCTCGGGTTTAGGTGATGATTATTTCACATCATAGGTTTCTGATGTGATTTTACTGAAGACTTGCCCTCCAGTGCTCTCTGGATCTGATATTTATATAACTTTTCCTTTCCTGAACTTAAATAATGAAAATAAAGAGAATGTGAATTTCATCCCGTGTAGTCTCTTATCAAGATGATGCTGTCACAGATGTTGCCTTTTGATGTTCATGTAGAAGCTTATTCTCTGATTTCCTAATAAACTTATTCAATCTGGTATAACCATCTTATTTTCTTTTCATTTAATATAGTGGTTTTTTTTAGCTTTTTTCACTGTGTATATTATCCTGAAAATATCCCAACATAACACATATTATCATTGCTTGTAGAAAACCAAGTGTGGTTTATTTGTTGACTCTGCATATAAAAAACAATTTCTGTCATTTTTTTATGTTGCTTATGTAATTCATATGTCAAAACTCTATATAAATAATTTATATTTATAATCTAAGTAATAAAGATTAAGTAGCATCCATGAACTATTTACAATAGAGAAAACTTTGTGCCAAGTCCTTAACATACATTACCTCACATGACCCTCAGAATGAGTCTTTGCCATATTAAAATTATTATCCCTATTTTAAAGCTCAATAAAAGTGAAGAGAAATGAGGCAACTTTCTCATGGCAGATTTAGCATGGCAAAAGATATTTCATACCCATTTTTTTGTTTTCTGTTTGTATATTTATTTTTTGCATTTTTTTCACTATAAGTTTAGTTATTAGTATCATTTAATATTATTGACTAATATTAAATTAAAATTATCGACTAATATTAAATTAAAATTATCTGAAGATTATTTTTAGCCCTCTCCCTATAAAAATTGTCCATTACATTTTTCCCTACTCCTTTAATTTATGTTTGCTACTTTATTTGGGAAATTCCAAGTCTCTCACATTAGACACTTATAATCATTTATTCACATCTCTCACTTTCTTGGCATGACACATTTTTTTTTTTTTTTTGAGACAGAGTCTTCCTCTGTCACTTGAGTAGAGTGCAGTGGCATCATCATAGCTTACCACAACCTCAAACTCCTGGGCTAAAGTCATCTTCCTGCCTCAGCCTCCTGAACAGCTGGGACTACAGGTGCATGCAAACACACCTGGCTAAATTTTCTATTTTTAGTAGAGACAAAGTTTCACTCTTGCTCAGGCTGGTCTTCAACTCCTGAGCTCAAGCAATCCTCCTGGCTCGGCCTCTCAGAGTGCTAGGATTATGGGTATGAGCCACCACATCTGACTTCCTTGGCATAACCTTTTTATTCTTTTGCTCCAAATTCAAGGAGACAATTTCTCAATCTCTTTTCCCCATTTCATCTCTTGTTAAATTTTCTGCCTTCAATTTTTTTACTTTAAATCAACTTTACCATGAAAAATATATATACTTCCTTATTTTATTTTAACTTATTATATTTTAATTTTTGAGAGAGGGCCTTGCTCTGTTGTCCCAGCTAGAGTACAGTAGTGACATCACAGCTCACTGCAAACACAAACTGCTGGGCTCAAACGATCCTCCTGCCTCAGCCTCCTGAGTAGCTGAGACTACAGTCACATGTCACCATGCCTGTCTAATTTCTTTATTTTTTGTAGGGATGAGGTTTTGCTATGTTGCTCAGGTTTTGGTCTCAAACTTCTGGCCTCAAGCAATCCTCTTTAGGACTCTCAAGGTGCTAGGATTACAGGTATGGGCCATGATGCTTGGCCTTACTCTTTGTAGATTTTGCCATTTGCTTGTATGTTTGTCATAGCATTATGCATTCCATTCCTCTTAAATGTTATGAATTCTGTAATTTAAAAAAATCTATTAAAGGGGTTTCCTTCTTTGCAATAGTACTTTTTTAAAAGGTGAAGCCATTGTGAGTCTATAGATTGGTCCTTTGATTTTTATAGCTTGTTATTTTCATATGGTTTTATCTTTAAAGTGAATGACCTAGTACTTAAGGTAAAGATTTGTTCCATCAGTTCTTATGTGTTCATATTCAAATCTTTCACACACAGACAACTAAAAAATGCTTAGATTTCTAAATTTATTTTGCTTATTTAGCAATATTTTTTATTTTTAAGGGTGATCATATAGTGTGAGCAAGTGGAGGTAGTCATTTCCAACATCATGGAAATTATCTTATTGTTCATGTTTATTGTGGCAGTCCTACTGAGCTATGCTATGTGTTAGTGATGTTCTATTTCAAATTCCTTCAATCTTCTCCATAAGTGAATTTTTCTTTCTTATATAGAATCCTAAGCTATTAATTGTTTTTTCTCATCCAGTCTTATTGTCAATATGACAAGAATAAATACTCTCAAGATTTTTTTAATTTAATGTATTAGTATTTATTTTATTCTATATTTAGGCCTATTGTATGTATTATAATTTATTTTCTAATATTATAATAATTTTTAGATTTATTATTCTAACAGTCTTTTAAATCACTTTGTTGAGGTATGATTGACACACAAAAGCTGCACATACTTAATACACATAAAAGTTTGGAGATAAGTATAAATCTGTGAAAGCATCATCAAAATTTATGTCCTGAATATATCTATCATCTCCAAAAGTTTCATCCTGCGCTCTTTATTTAATATTATTATTGCTATTTTTTTGATAAAAACACTTAACATAATATCAACCCTATTAGCAGATTTTTAAGTAAGAAAATGATAATCACGAATACATAAAAATTTAAAAACAACTTCTGAAATACCATTAGGCAGGCCAGGCGTGGTGGCTCATGCCTGTAATCCTGGCACTCTGGGAGGCTGAGGCAGGTGGATCGCTCAAGGTCAGGAGTTCGAGACCAGCCTGAGCAAGAGCGAGACCCCATCTCTACTAAAAATAGAAACAAATTATCTGGCCAACTAAAATACATATAGAAAAAATTAGCCTGGCATGGTGGCGCATGCCTGTAGTCCCAGCTAGCCAGGAGGCTGAGGCAGTAGGATCACTTAAAGCCCAGGAGTTTGAGGTTGCTGTGAGCTAGGCTGATGCCACGGCACTCACTCTAGCTGGGGCAACAAAGCGAGACTCTGTCTAAAAAAAAAAAAAAAAAAAGAAAAAGAAATACCATTAGGCAAAAGAAGAAATTAAAAGAGAGATGAGAAGATATTTCAAGACAAATGAAAACAAAAATGCAGCACACTAAAACTTATGGAATTCAGTAAAAGCAGTACTAAGAGGGGGGTTTGTAGTGATAAATGTCTATGTTAAAAAAAAGAAGAAATAGCTCAAATAAACAACCTAACTTTGTACCTCAAGAAACTAGAAAAAGAAGAACAAACTAAGCCCAAAGTCAATAGAAGGTAGGAAATAATAAAGATTATGGCAGAAATATATGAAATAGAGAATAGAAAAACAGTAGGAAAGATCAAAAAAACTAAGAGTTGGTTTTATGAAAGATAGAAAAATAGACAAACCACTAGGTAGACTAAGAAAAAAAGAGAAGACTCAAATAAAATAAGATAGGAAAGAGGAGACATTACTATGATGCCACAGAAAGAAAAGACCATAAGGGCCTGTTAGGAACAGTTATACACAGACAAATGAGAAGAAATGGATAAATTCCTAAGACTATACAACCTACCAAGACTGAATCATGAAGAAATTCGGAACAGACCAATAATAAGGAGATTGAATCAATAATCAAAAACTTTTCAATAAAGAAAAGTCCAGGACCAGATACCAAAGCCAGATAAAGACATCACAAGAAAAGAAAACCATAGGCCAGTATCTTTGATGAACAGGAATGCAATAATCCTCAACAAAATATTGGCAAAGTGCATTCAAGAGCACATTAAAAGGATAAGTCACCATGACCAAGTGGAATTTATCCCTGACGCAAAGAGGGTTCAACATTCATAATTCAATCAAAGTGACAAACCACATTAACAGAATGAAGCATACAAATCACATAATCATCTCAATAGATGCACAAAGAACATTTGATAAGTTCATGATAAAAACTTTGATCATTTTAGGTGTAGAAGGAACTTACCTTCTACACAATACGTGACACATGTGCAGAGCCCATGGGTAAGATCATACTCAATGGTGAAAAACTGAAAGCTTTTTCCTGCTAAGATTGGGAATAAGATAAATACGCCCACTTTTACCACTCCAATTATCACAGTACTGAAAGTCCTAGCCAGAGAAATTAGGCAAGAAAAAGAAATAAAATGCATCCAAATCAAAATAAGAAATAAAATTATCTCTAATTGTAAATGACATAATTTTATATGTGGAAAACCATAATGACTCTACCAAAAATAACTATTAGAATGAATAAACAAAATCAGCAAATTTGCTGCATACAAAACAAACAGAAAAAAATCAGTTTTGTTTGTATACATTAACAACAAACTATCTTGAAAGGAAATCAAGAGGACAGTCCTACTTACAATATCATAAAAAAGAATAAAATACTTAGAAGTAAATGTAACCAATGAGGTGAAATACTTGTACACCAAAAAATCATAAAACATCAATGAAGGAAATTAAAGAAGTCACAAATAAATGGAAAAGTATTCCATGCTAAAGGATTGGAAGAATTTGTTAAAATGCTCATACTACCCAAAGCAATCTATAGATTCAATAAAATCTCTATCAAAATCATGATAGCATTTTTTACAGAAATGAAATAAAAAATCCTAAAATTATGGAACCTCAAAGGCTCTAAATAGCCAAGTCAATTTTGAGCAAAAAAAAATAAATCTGGAGACATCACATTTCCTGATATCAAAACATATCACAAAACTACATTAATCAAAACAGTATGGAACTGAACAGACAAAGAGAACAGTGGAACAGAATTGAGAGCCCAGGAATAAATTCATGCAAATACTGTCAAGTGGTTTTTGACAATGTTGCCAAAAATACACAATAGGGAACGGATAGTCTCTTTAATAAATGACATTGGGTAAACTGAATATCCATATGCAGAATAAATTGAACCCTTACCTTAAAATGGGTTAAAGACTTAAACATAAGACCTGAAACTGTAAGATTCCTAGAAGAAAATGTAGAGGAAACCTTCTTAAAAGCTTCTTGACAATGGTATTGGCAAATATTTCTTGGATGTGATACTAAAAACACGAGCAGCAAAAGCAAAAATTAGACAAGTAAGACTACAGCACTATTTTTGCATTTGCATGGTACCCTTTACTAGTTTCTTGGAGTATTATAGATTTTTAAAAACTACTATTGTCCTTTCTTTTCTGAACACATTTGAAAACTTGGTGAATTGCATTATTTATGATTCCATGTTTAAGTCAATATAAATGCTATATTCTTTTGTAAATGTATATTTTTATTGAATATTTAATGCATTTCTAAGAGATACTTGTTGGTACCTATTGATTTATTCTCTGCATTTATCATTTTACTGAGGCTGATGGCTTCCTATTGCAAGCCACTGTTAGAATGGTTTTCTCCCTGAAAGTGCCAGTGAGTTAATGCCCCTGGGAGTAGACCTTAGCTGATAGAAAAGCAACAACTGCACACACACACATACTCACACAAACATTCATTTGCACACTGAGAAATAATAAATATATGTAAAAATATACTGCACTTGCAAATGAACTGACATTTCATGAAAAATAAAATTAGAATTTTTCCAACAAAACACTGATTGGATTTATGCAAACATATAAAAATGAATGTATTTTCCTCACAAAATCACTAGATATTGTAGATCATTAATGAATTTGTGACTCTTTTACCTTGTGTGGTCTAGGGTTTAGATGTTAGTGTTAGAAAAGAAAATGACACTCATGTTATAAAGATTCCTTGTATAATAATAAGAAAGAATCAAGTGATCAGCAATTTAGGGTATCCCAATAAAACCCAGAAGACAATTATCTTCCAAAAATAGCACAGGTGGTTGTAAACATACCCATAGCTAACACAGCTAGAGCCACAGCTCAGGCCACTGTAGCCATAGCTGAGGTCTCCATCATAGTTTCTATAATAGCACATGATGTCAGTAGTGGCAGGTTCAGTTAAGGAGCAGAATTAGTCTTGGAGTTTGAATTTCATAACCTGAATGGTATGTGAATAAAACACAAATAGGATTGACTTATTTACAAACTAAATGACATTTTAAAAAATCTCAAGAATTCCTCCTAACCAATATAGGCAGTACTCGCACCATGGTGTCAGGATGCCTGCAATAAAATCATGTGCCTTTAATATATCTTCTAATTACATCTTGTAAATATGGTAAGCCTCACTCTATTTATTATTACTTTTAATTCTCATTTCCTCTTGATGGGAAATCAAGGAATGGCATAGGGAGAAATAGGAGAACATCAGGAAGCTGTGGAGGAAGAATGATGAAGACAGATTAACGAGTGGATGTAGATTGCTATATTTTATGCCTGATACAGTGTTTTGTCTTCTTGTGGAAGAATTTCTACTGAATTTTATTTATTTCACATAGAACTCTAGGTGCTAAAAGCCTACATCTTCCACCATCCTCCCTTTTTTGTTAGTGCATTGTTACATGTGTTTTATTTACATTTGGGAAAGCTTTTCATTTAAGATTGAATACTTAGACACACACAGAAACAACCAGAGAATTATAGCTCCAATTCTTAAGGATATGGACTGTGGTCCTTGGTTCAAGAACATTTCATGCACCCCATTCACGACCTTTTTCTGTTTATTTCAACACACTCTAAAGTATTTTGATTTCCTGATGCCTATCAAAATCTTGGTAATGCTAATATTTTAATGATGATTTTTCCAGTGAAACTGGCTTTCTTCAATGAAATCTTAGATTTTCTTAAATATGCAAAAAACTTTATTTTAGCTGCCTGATATTACAGACTATTAGAACTGACTCTCCAAAAATAATATCATTATCTGAAAGCAAATAAAACTATGTCTAAAACTTCATTATATTGCTCCTACTACAAAACTAGAATTCATACATTTTAGCTACTTATTTAGCTATCTAACATGTTCATTTTTCCAAATTCCCCAAACATTTTGAAGTAGCTTAAAGAAAGACATCAAAAAGAAGTGCAGAAACATATATTCAGTCAGAAAGTGATCTGAAATTATAAAGAGTGATTTTTAAACTTTAATGGGCATAGTGCACACATGATATTCCAAAATTTTTATAGGTTTCCAAGAATCTTAGAATCTGTGCCATTTATTTTCATGCACCCTACACATGGGAAGGAAATACCTATTCTACCAGAAATCTAAGTTTAGAAAACTAGTCCACATTATAGGTTTTTTTTCATTTTTAACTTATTCTTTATATCTCTATTATGAACCCACTCCATGTCAGGGATTTTTTTTAAGTATACAATATGTAGAAATAAAAAAGGATATGAGGTCCCTATTCTCATGGAACTTATACTCTTAATAGGGAGAAAACAGGCAGTGAGAGACAATAGGCAATTAATTTCTGAAATAAATACAGTAACCTCTGATAGTAATAAGCACTTATAAACAATAAAAACCAATGAAGTGAATAAACTTTTAATCATTACTTCGGGGAGTCAATTTTAAGTTGGGTGGTCAGAGAAGACACATCTAAAAAGATGGCACTTTAATTGATACCTGAGTGAGGAGAAGGATTCAGCCATTCTTGCCGGTCTTTTCAGAAAGAGAAATCAGCAGTACAAAGGTAAAGGTGTTGAGGATGGGAACAGGTTGGTCTGTCTCAGCTGCTGAAGAGCCACTGTGCTTGAAGCATGGTAAATGAGAAGGTAAGTGGTATAAATGATGTCAGAGAGGTGGGACAGAGAATTGAAAGACATTCTTTCTAAATGCAGTAAGAAGTTTAGGAAGGATGTGCTCCAGGCAAAGGCTGTGATGTGATTTTTTTTTGTGCTCTGATATTGCGACATCAAAAGAGAAAACATTAGGTGCCAGGAGGGATCATAGACTCTGTCTTGGTGATGCTAAATTTCTGATGGCTATGAAAGATGCAAATTGAATTATTCAATAGGAAGTTGAATATACATCTATAAAAGGGTAAAGATAAAGAACGTAAGAAGACCAAGAACGCAGTTCTGAGATTGAAGTCAAGTTGTAGAGAAGAAAAGAAATTCCTGAGAAGGTGAAGTTGAAAGCAAAACAAGAGTATATAGAGTAATGGATCCTGAGAGAGAGAGTCCATCAATAAAGGAGAGGGTTCAACTGACCTTCATATGTTTCAGAGCTTCAGTAAAATGAAGACAGAGAAACAAACTATATTTGGATCAGGCAAGACTTTACAGGAGAACTTTCATTGGAGTGATGGGTCAAAAGTTCAACTGATCGAGAGAAAAGGAGATAAAGTAGAGGCAGTAATCTTAAAAATACATTTTTATGAAATTTTCCATGAAGAGGAATAGTGAATTAAAGAAGTACCTTGGTAAACTCATGGGGGTTTTCTTAGGGAAAGAGCTGTTTATTGTTTGTTTCATTTTCATGGGAGATAATTAAGCCTTAATGATATTTCAGAGCATCAAAGAAGCAAATTTAAAAACATAAAATTCCACAGTATAGAAATAGGCAGAGCACAGTATTTTTAAGGCATTGAAACTATTCTGTATAATACTACAATGGTGGATACATGTCATATATTTGTCAAAACTTGTAGAATATGAAACACTAAGACTGAACCCTAATGTAAACCATGAACTTTGTGTGATGATTATGTATCAATGTAGCTTCAACTGTTGTAGCAAACACACCACTCTGGTGCCCGATGCTGATAATGGGGGACGTCGTGTGTGTGGAGGGCCAGGGGATATAAGTGAATTCTCTATACTTTCTGTTCAATTTTGCTGTGAACCAAAAACTGCTCTAAAGGATAAAATTGATATTTAAAAACAGGTGCCATGGTATATAAAGTAATCATTGTCTAATTTTAAAAGTAAATATCAGTCCTTCATGAAGACAAATAATTCCTGAAATAAATTCTAAGAGAATTGGACTCTTACATTTTTATTTTGAGGATATTGAGTTAAATGATAGACTGTATCTTATATAGTCATTTTAGCCAGTTAGAAAACTACCTGCTAAATGGTTACTTTGTTGATTAATTAATGTAAGTTAGTAATATGCCTTTCTGGTCCATGGTTATATGACAGATAGGACTTAAGCTTAAAAAATGGCTATTACATTATTTCAACTAATGCTAACTAAAAATAATTCTAGGTTGAATGATAACTGATTGGTGGAATCTAAAGTATAACATTTGAGGCAACTGATATTTCCCTTGTGGAAAATTTAAAGTGATGTATTTGATATTTACTAATAGTTGTTATGTCAGTTAAGAAGGGACTAAAATAATATGTAAGCATAACTACATGTCTGGTTTACACAAATACACTTATCAATGATAATAAGTATAAAATGTATTAAAATGCATGATGAATGGATAAATGATTGCATTTGACCTGATTATTTATAGGAAAACTTTGCTTTATTATATTAAAAGACTATTTTCTTTTCACTAATTTGAGTTAGCAAGGCAGATGAACTGATGAAATATAAAGATTTTGCATCCCGAATTCCAAAGGAGGGTTAACTGAAGGGCAAATGGTTTCCCTTCTTACACGCTCTTCACTGCTGCTTAAGCCAATCCTATCACATTGACCCTGCTTGGAATTTATATGAAGAAATATGTATCAACAGTCTTTGAACACAGAACATCATTGGAGTATTACCATCTTGGGGTAATTGATTCTGGATATTGTACACAATCACATCTCCTTCCTACATCCTCTCAAAGATAAAATCCAAGTGCTTTTAGAAAATAATAAATTCTCTTGGCTTTATTGTGTCTCCTAATAGCCTGGGTCATCATAGTGAAAAGGATGAAGTCATAAAATATTTCAACATTTATTCAAGAAAGTACCAAGTGCCTGGTTAAAAATAGATTACCTACTTAACATTGTATGTCTTTACAAAGGAACCTACCTTTGTCTAATCCATTGGCAAAATCAAATATCTAAAGGGAAAAAAAAACAGTCAGAATATTAGTTGTTCGTTGTATATCCCAAATATCAACAGATCATCCAGTTGATTGGTGCAGAATTACAAAAAAACTGAGTCTTGGGAAGCACAGACATTTCAGAGATAGTAAAGCCCATAAGCACATAAACTAGTGAAAATTCTAAAATTTCTAAATAAGTAAAAAATGGTATCCATTGAAAATGGATATTGATATAAATCTCAATAAAATAGAATTCATTATTATTATAATTTCTGGTGGTAGGCTTTGAACAGAAATTGAAATCCATAGCAAAAACTATTTTTTATTGACCTGAAAAAGAATTAGATATACAAAAATAAAACAATAATTTCTGTGAGTAAAATGTAGAGATGCCACTGGCTCAGGAAGGTTGTTCAAGAAATTTTAATAAACTGGTTCTTTGTTAATTATATTACAGAGATGAATTAACTGCAATTTTCTGTGCTGCATTCTTTCGTAAGTGCAGGGACAGCTGAAATAAGGCAGAAGAAAAAATTGTTTTGAAACAAGTTCTAGGCACAACTCATTGGTTAAAAATGAATGACATTGGCTGTGGAAAGACAAGGAAGAGGAGTATGGATTTTATTTTGTGGCAAGTGTCAGTCAAAGTTGGCTTGCTTCAAATGCTACTTCTTTTACTATGCATGGTTATAGAAGTTGAAATGAATACATGGTGTAATAGAGGAATTTGTATGCATCACTGTCTCCTCTCATTATTGAATTGTCTCAGGAGAGTTCTGAGAGGCCAAACAAAACAAGTTTCCTTAATACTTCTGAAGCTTTGTCTTGTGGTTGAGAAACAACAAACTAATTAAATTAGTTACAAAATTAGCCAATGGCATGACACCTGTGGTGGGTTCCACCCACGCTGAGGGCATATAAAAGGACCTTTGCAGGGAGAACTGTCCAGACTGAAGTCACCTACCCTCCTCCACCCAAGGACAACCTCAACAACCAACACCATGTGTGGCAGCTACTATGGAAACTACTATGGCGGCCGTGGCTATGGATGCTGTGGCTATGGAGGCCTGGGCTATGGCTATGGAGGCCTGGGCTATGGCTATGGAGGCCTGGGCTGTGGCTATGGCTCCTGCTATGGCTGTGGCTTCCGCAGACTGGGCTGTGGCTATGGCTGTGGCTATGGCTATGGCTCCCG
>JAQIFY010004540.1:0-11702 GCA_028533085.1 Varecia variegata | reverse complement strand
ACTCTAGCCAGGGTGACAGAGCGGGACTCTGCCTCAAAATAAATAAATAAATAAAATAGATAATATCTGCGATTCTGCTTAACCAAGCGTGCTAGAGCTGTAATAAACTGTAATCTTCTGGAAAGGAGCAAAGCCGCATGGGCTCCCTGGTGCATCCTCCACGTTGTGGAGATTGCGGAGAGCCTGCTGTGTCCGTGCAACGCAGTAGGGACTACACGTAAAAACCACCATCTAGTGTGAGCAAAGAGGAGGCCTCAGCATCAACAAATACTTCTCGTTTAATATGCTTGATTTCTCCTATTTTTCAGTAAAGAAAAACCCGATGTATTAATAATACTTTCCTCCCACACCCGAATAAGCTGTCTGGAGCGTGACTTCCAGCATACACAAGGCACTGCAGACCCCTGACACAGGTGCAGGATGTCTGGGCAGGGCTGGCCCGAAACTCCCTGGTCCCTGTAGAAGACAATTTGCCCCTACTGTTTAGAGTAGCATGTTGGTGACACAGTAGACAAGCAAAGGAGAAAATGTCAATACGGGAAGGTTTACTGATTTTTTTTTCAAATTGAATTACTCATATAATACACCAAGAAATCATAGTATTCAAGAATCACTGTCCCATGTCTTAACAACTGTCTTTCAAAAATAATTCTTAGAAGTATTTTTGGAGAACATTTTAACTGAATTTGCTATTTTCACTCCCAAATTTAAGTCATTTCTTTGATCACTGACTAATTTCATAGAGCAAAATTCTTCATTTAAATGCTATGACACCTAATCTTGCTAAAAATGCACCAGAAAAAAAAATCTTGGGACTGTCTTCACTTTTATTTTTCATAAACCTTTCAAAAGATTAATATAACTCCCAATGCTCATTCTTTCTGAACCGTATTATTACTAAGATGAACTCTTCATTTCAACTGTATTCTGATAAAACTTTGACATCCCTGTTTCATGGGGGACAAAATGAAAAATTTTTGCATGTGCGCAAAGAGCAATTTCCATTAATGGATAAAGATACAGTCCCCATTTGCAAACACAAATGGAGTAAACTCTTGGTAATTAGACTTGAGAGTATTCAATCAATTCCTATTTTTGTTAAATAATAACAAATTTTAAGGAGACTTTAGATCTAACTGCTTTGATTCTTTTCACAGTGGCTTCCTGAAATCTCAAAAACATTTTAAAACATCCACTTTACCTCTTTAAAGATGGGTATAGCTTATGGTCTTATAAATAGTGGTAATTTTTTGAACTTCTACATAATGCCCTTGAGAAATAGGATAGCCACAAATTATTACAAATTCTAGCATTCCAGAACATTCTGCAGAATAGCTGCAAAAGGAATGCAAATTCAGAAAAGAAAATGACTCAGTTTAATTTTCAGCTGATTCAAAATCTCAATAGTATTTAGCATGTAGGTTTACACATTATTTAATTAGCATTAGGCAAAAAAAAGATAGTACATTGCCGTGTTTTTGTTTTTCCTACTAAGTCACTATTTAAAAGTAGCATGGTAAACACTGAAGAGTTTTAAATGTATTTGCAAGAGCTATTTTCTTATTTGAACTATTTTGAATTTTAAGAAGAATTTACAGTTTGGACATCTGCAATAGTAGCATTTTCTGTGCAAAAAGAACAAATGGAAAGCACCACTGACAGATTAAGCTCTATTTCAGGATTCAGTTACAAGTACAGAAAGAGAGGGGAAGGAAAGAAAGGTAAAATTACAGAATGATCATGTGTTCCAAAGAAATTCATCATCCAACTTTTTCTGCAGGATATCAGTTGATAGGATCAAAAGATAAAAGTCTCATTTGACAATCAAATCTCCTAAATTGGAAAACATTTTAAGCACCAGGCAGAAACCCGGTTTATAAATGTTCAGATGTGCTCCAGATTATGTCCTCGGGACATCTACGTTATGTGTTCTTCTAAGGGAAATCTTAAAAGGAATAATTATTGAAATGATATTACCCTGAGTTTTTCCAGACTTTTATTATGCACACAAGATTCTCCTGTGGATTATGTTCCCACACTGAACTGGCTACTTCATGCTGGCCCTACAGTTTTTCTTTCCTGATATCCAAGTTGCCTTAATCGTAAATGGCTCTCATGTGCTTTTCACATCAAATTCAAATTTGAAGTCTTCCAGTATTTGCTCACCTTTAACCAAATAATAGAGATCTTGCCTGGTAAGAGGACTGTTAATCATATCATATGAAAAATAGCTGAAGAACTTGCAAATAGAAATGAAAAGACATAAGGAGAATGTTACAGTTATCTTCAAACACCCGAAGGATTGTCAAGTGAAAGAGACATTTATATTTATCATTTTAATGTCAGAGAACTTGACTGGGACCAATGGATGACAATTTTTAAAAAAGCTGGTTTTAGCCCAAAAGAAGGGAAAAGACTTGAACAGCCAAAGTAGCCCAAAAGTAGAATGGGCTATCTGGTAAAGAATTAAGCACAGACTAGTTGTTTATCTGGCAGAAAAATTATGCAGGAATATCTTAGCTGGCAAGAAGTTAATTAATCTAGATAATTGCTAAAGGACTTTTTAACCCCAAGAATCTTTGATTCAGTGGTTTTCTTCTAGTCCTTCATCCCACTTATTCGCCACTTGGCCCCATTTTCCATCATACCCTTATCTGGTAAGCCGGCTTGTATAGGACTTTTTGCTCCTGTTTATTAGTCACCAAATTGCCTCCTTTCTAGACTCTAATATTCTCCAAACTACATGATCACAAGCAAATTGTTTAACTGTTTAGATCTTCAATTTCCTACTTGTTCAAAGGGTGGTTGGGAGAAATAAATGAGATAACTTATGTAAGGCAGTTAGCACAACTCCTGTCACACAGTAATGACTAAATACTGTTTGCTGTTATTAGCCATTATTATCGCACCCCAACTCCCAAATCACTGTCTCCACGAGGCATCCATCCACTAATCAGGCCCAGATTTGGTCGATCACTTAAGAAGTTTCTCTCACTCTCAAGCATGCAGTTATTTCCAGCCGTTTCGAATTTGCTTAGAGACATTTGGATAGAGTAGTAGAATTGCAGTACAGTAGTGCAATTGGGGTCCTCAGATGAGAATTGTACCCATAAAACGCAGAGGTCTACTCAATTTGGTGCCAGTCTGGAACTCTTCAGAGATACAAAGTGCCCACTGGAAGGAAAGAGAACATCAGGTCTTCTGTGGATAGCCCAGTCTCTGGCTATGTTTCTGTCTATCAGATCAAAAAGTGGCACAAACACTGAGAGATCCCTCCTGAAAAATAAAACAACAACAAACCCAGATTGAAGACATTCAACAAAATAACTGACCAATACTCCTCAAAAGTGTCAGGGACACGAAAGACAAGAAAACTGAGAAACGGCTACAATTTAGAGGAAACCAACAAGACAGGACAACTAAAAGCAATACGGGAAACTCAGGAGTAGCCTGGAACACAAAACAGACACACTTGAGTAACTGGCAAAATTCTCACAAGGTCTAGGTCCGAGTGCAGTGGTGTTTACAACTAATTGATCACAACCAGTTACAGATTCCTTTGTTCCTTCTCCACTTCCACTGCTTCATTTGACTAGCCTAAGAAAAGAAAAAATATATATAATTTAGCTAATAGTATGATATCCTCATTAATTTCCTAATTTTGGTACATGTACTATGCTTACATAAGATGCAAACATAGAGAAAGCTGGGTGAAGAGCATAGAAAACTCTCTCTACAATTTTTGTAGATTAAATTCAATTTGTTAAAACTATTTTAAAGTAAAATGTTAAAATGTAAATTTTTTCAAATTTATTATTTTTTAAAAGTTAGATAAAATTATGTGCATTTATCATGTACAACATGTTCTGAAGTATATATCTGTTGTGGAATAGTTAAAATTGAACTAATTAACACATATTACCTAATATAGCTATCATTTTTGTTAAGAGCACTGAACATCCACTCTTTTAGTATTTTTCAAGAATATAATATGCATGGTGACTATAGCTAAAATATAAAAATTTTTAATGGAGAGATATTTTAAGGAGAAATATTATCATAAGAATTAATTACTCCTTCCTGTACTCTCCCTCCATAAAACACAGATACACACATACACACAACATTGAAATGAAGAAAAAGCAGTTTTTCAAAAATATAAAATGAATTGCTATGAACTGAACTGTTTCCTCAAAATTCATACAATTGAAGCCCCAAGCCCCAATGTGACTGTATTTAGAGATCAGGCCTTTAGGAGGTAATTATGGTTAAATGAAGTCATAAGGGTAAGGCCATGATCTATCTGATATAAGAAGAGACAGCAGCTCTCTCTGTCTCTCTCTCTCTCTCTCTCTCTCTCCTCTTACCCCACCCACCCACATGGTAGCCATCTGCCAGCCAGGGAGAGAGCTCTCACCAGAACTGGACCATGCTGGCACCATGATCTTGGACTCCCAGTCTCCACAGCTGTGGGAGAATTAATTTCTGCTGTTTAAGCCACTTTGTCTGTAGTATTTTCTTATGGCAGCCAGAGCACAGTAATATACTCAAGGTATTAATTTTCTACTCTTGCCCTAACAAGGTACCACAAATTTAGGGACTTCACACAAATGTATTATATTATACTCCTGGAGGTCAGCAGTTTGACGTGGGCCTCACTGGGCTAAACCCAAGGTGTCAGCAGGGCTGTGTTTCTAGTGAGCAACCTGTTCCTTGCCTATTCCAGTTTCCAGACACCCAAAATGCTTTGGCTCATAATCCCCCTCCTGCATCTTCAAAGCCATCAAAGTGGAATCTCTCACCATCACATCTCTTTCTCTGACCATGGCCAGGAAAGGCTCTACCCCATTAAGGGCTCATGTGACTAGATGAGCCTACTCTGAAAATGCAGAATGGTCTCCCTATTTCAAGGACCATGCCCTTAATCCCATCTGCAACGTCCCTCTTGCCAAGGAGAATAACGTACAGGCTCCAGGGATTAGGGCATGGAGATCTTTGGGGCCATCAGCTGCCTACCATGATTAACCTCTGTTGACTCAAGAAAACTGACAAGGATTCAACTCATGGACTATTAGAAAGATATAAAACCATCTAGACCAAATAAAGGTATTGGTTACTGGTGTAACTTCCCTAGCACAGAATAGTGCAGCTAAGAATGCTGGAATCATGTACTATAGCTTACAGATTAGGCTGGAGAAAGGAAGAACAGAAAACTTGTTGTTTGTTCACATGCCACACGGACAGGGCTTGAGCTGCTGATGAGATGGGAGGAGGGGAGAAAATGGAAGTCAAGCAATACCTGTCTTTTTCCTAGAGCAAGCTTCCTACCTTGGAGATACAAGGCCTAGATCAGAGGTGACTATGAAGGTAAAAACATTCACTCACCTAGAAAACCATAAAAGATAAGCTTACCAACCACTTTAAACCCGCCTTCTCATCAAAAAGATCAACTCAGCCATAAAGGAAAAGCAAACCTAGCTATATAGGGATAAAACAAAGGTACAAAATATTTTCCAGGAATAAAACAATTGGAAAATAGAATGAAAGAAAAATTGCATTATAGATTAACTCTAATCACAAATACCTAGGAATCCACTTAATAAGCTAGAAAAATTATAAAAGTCTACCAAGGGACATTGAGGAAGTTCTTCACTGCATGGAGAGATTATGTTATCCTCGGGTAAGAGAGTTCCAGTTTGTAGCCTTAAGAAAGATGGACAATTTGATTGCGAGTCCATGTGATGCTTGTTTTTCCATTCTCGTGATACTTCACTTTGAAGAATGGGCTCTAGCTCCACTCAGGATAATATATGAGATGCTAGTTCACCATTGTTTTTTATGGTTGAGTAACATCTATAATATTCTGAAATTTAAAAAAAGAAAATAAATAAATAAATAAATAAAAATAAATAAAAAGAAAAGACTGACTGACAGAAGCACAGAAAGCTATGGAATGGGCAGAGGAAGGGGAAAGAGGCAAGCTTGATACCCTGGGCTCAGGGATGGAAAGGCCTACTTAATGTTTTTAATAATATCAGCATCCATTAATTGCATGTCAAGTACTTTGCAACATCATTTCCTTGAACACAAGAGACAAAGTAGCCCACTACATTACTTTTGTATGTGAAATTTTCACTTATGAATCTCAGTCCTCCCATATGAATTTAAACCTCAAAAAATAGGAATTATTTTTACACGATGTCGTGATGCCTACTCCAATTCCTATCATGTTGACTTACTGATATTGAAATCCTAATATCCTAAATTATTCACTAAAAAACAACTAGTAATTGATAGGGATTATTTTCTATTTTGTAGGAACTTCTACCCTACAGTTAGCCCCATTTTTAATCAGCACAAATGCTACAGTATTATATAAAAGGGTGAGTAGACTGACTTGATTTTTCTTGATTTTTTCATTTTTTTTAAAAGCTCTTCATATGGACTTCATTATCATCAAATCTCAGTTTCATGAATATTAAAACCAGCAGGTTAAGACATTGACAATGGTAGCGTATTTCTAGTTTATTTTACATTATGGTTTAAAATACCATCTTTGCTCCTTATCTCTAACATCCTAAAAAAATGAGCTATTTTTTTTATAATATTGTAATTCTAAGTACAGTTGCTATATATTTTAGGTTTTTCTTTATTAGATACATATATCTAAAATAATTTTTAAGTTAAAATAGCAAATCTTTCATGTTTAGAGATTTCTGATTTAGAAAGTAAACATGTTTAGAGACATAATAAAAATCATTAACTATATATAGTATATAGTACCTGAATAAAAGACATTTAAAATCATCATAAAAATATGCATGAAATAATTTTTAATTTTTTTTATAATTTGGAATTCTTCCATATCTGCTTCATCTACCATTTTGAAAAAAAGTTATGAAGGAATTAAAGGAGTTACAAAGGTGTTCACGTAACACAACACCTTTAACATTTTGATTTCTCTCTAGCTGGGTAGATATAATCAAGCCGTCAAATTGTGGCATTGTTGTTTCAATTTTTTTTTTTATTTTAATGATTTAAAAAACTCATTCAACCCTTCATCTAGGGTGGAGAAAAACCCCAAAGGGCACAGATCATAAAGGAAAGGAAATCACCAAAGCATATATAACACTGAAAACCAAAGAGAAGTTAGAACACAAACGTCAGTCCCTGGGAGACGAAAGAGGTGGGGCCTGTGGCATGAATCACTCTCAGGTGACTGTGGCAGGGCGTGTCCTAGTGGGATCCCCTTCCCTAACGAAACAGAAGGTATTCAAACCTTCCATGGTCTCTACTTAGCATGAAAAATGTGAAAGAAATAAAATCAAAACTGTCTTCCAGTATTTAATCCCACCATAATTGAGCTAACCCTCTGACCTCTTTATTTGTAACAGTTTTGTCAATGAAACTTTGTTCTTTTCTGTACAGTATATAAAGTATTTTATAGCTGTTGATGTAGATGATCATATCACTAGACTCTGTTTTCCTTCTAAGAAAATGGCAATGCAACTTGACTCGTGCTAGTCTAATTAAGCAGTAGGGGCTTAAATTAGAAAGATTTGGTCCTTCTTGAAGAAAAGCTACAGCTGGATATCTAAACAGGTGAGCCCATTTATTGGCTGACAGCAGCCGCGTAGGGCTGGGCTGACCCAGCTATGGTCAAGAAGGTGGAAACCACTGAAGCACCTATGTCGCAATACATTTCAGAAAGGAAACAGACTAGTGTGGTCTGAGGTGGACTGTAAGAAAATGTGGTCTCCAAAGCCAGGACTATTATTGATCAGTTGACTGAACAGATATCAGTGCAAATATTGTATAAGAAACTATGAGTGCTGTTAGAAGCAGATGATTATGCAAAGGAACGGGGGAAGAAATGCTATTAAGGAGTAATGAATAGCCACACAAATAAACCAATATAAATAAATATATAGCCACAGCACATAAATATAGCTTCATCCTCACGAATGCCCCAATGGGTCACATCTGCTTTGGTTCTTAGGGAGCGGAAGAGAGAGGAGGTGAGATGTACACGGTGTCACCCTGATGGAGTAGGTCCTCCTCCTGTTCCCTACAGCTGCCCCCAACCTCCACTTCCCCCCTACCCTTCCTCCAGGTCCCTCTCCCTAAGACACCACTTGTTATCACCTGCATCATCAAATGATATTTCAAATCACTCTTTCAAAAGAAAGAGCTGCACAAGTACCCTGAGAGTTTTCTCCAGAATAGAACAAATCTAAATAATTTTCTTTTTTTCTTAACATTTATGATGTTGGTTTCAGGGCGGTTTTGTTCTAGTTTTCTGGAATTATAGGAAAAAAACTTCCCCTGACCTTATGCTCAAGTTGACTCAGATCAACTACCTTTAAAACGTTTCGGAAAGTTAATTACAGAAACAACATTTTTTTCTTTAAGTGTTATGCCGCTATTGGGTGTAAAACAAGACCATAGAATAACTGCTTTCTTTACACCAAGACATAAACTGTAGTGGAAGGAAGAGAGGAAGGCGGGAAGCAGGGGACATGGAAGGACAGGCAGGTGCCCCTTTAGACTCTCTCTACCTTGTGGACAGTGCCTGCCAGACACTTGCCTTAAGAAATTACTCAGTTTCCAAGGCTGGGTGTAGCAGCTCACTCCTGCAATCCTAGCACTCTGGGAGGCCGAGGTGGGTGGATCACTTGAGCTCAGGAGTCTGAGACCAGACTGAGTAAGAGTCAGACCCATCTCTACAAAAAATAGAAAAAATTAGCCAGGCGTGGTGGTAAGCACCTGTAGTCTCAGCTATTCGGGAGGCTAAGGCAGGACAATTGCTTGAGCCCAGGAATTTCAGGTCACAGTGAGCTATGATGATGCCACTGCACTCCAGTCTGGTCACAGAGAGAGACCCTGTCAAGAAAAGGAAGGAAGGGAGGGAGGGAGGGAAGGATCGAGGGAGGGAAGGGAAGGAAGAAAGAACAGAAAGAAATTACTCAACTTCCAGAATAGCTCTTCACTCCCTAAACCCAGAAAAACGATTCCACCGAGCAAGCTGTCCTGACCCCACCACACACTCCCCCCATCACACTGTCCTCTTGATGCCTTGTCATTAAATTCCAGGGGCTTCTGCCAATAGTAAAACAAAATTACAGGTAAAAACCTTCATCTCTCTCAAATAGAATTTATCTCAAACTCTTTTGCCCTCAATCCTTAGAGCCCAAAGAGCATAATTTTTTAAAGCCTCTTATCGATGCTGTTTTAATTATTATTCCCAAGATAGGGGGAAAAATCAACCACAATTGACTCACCTCTCACCTTGTCTCTTTATTTTTACTTTTGTTCCACTAGAATCTCGTGGCTTTTTTCTCATGTCAGCCCGTTCTGTGTGCTCACCGAGAGGTGGTATTCCCATCTGCATGTGACACAATGTGTCATTGTCCAACGCTACCTACATCACCCTACTCTGGGGAAAAAAGAGCTTTTACCACAGATACAAAACATAAATCTGTTCAGATTGCCCACTTTAATCACTTGGTTAAGTATGGTGCAATGAGCGACAATTCATTTTTTTATTCTCACTAGGGACAGAACGATGTTTAATTAGGCATTTAAAAGTGACTGTTAACTTATACAGACCTCATCACAAATGGTTTTTCAACCAGCTCAGTGATCTGAAACACCAATTTGTTTCAATTCACACTTATTATCTGTCCCTCATTAAAGCCTTTAGTTCAGAATCTAAATTCCCTTCTATTAAAGAATGTTGATGTTTTACTTTGGGTAGGAGGAATTTTTTGTTTTTGTCCTTCTAAACAGGCATTCTGAAAGATGTCCTCCTATACATCTTTTTTGATCATACAAGGACGCACAGCTTCTTTTCCTGAAAATATCCTTTGTTGGTACCGTCGTTCTCAAGTCCTATTTATTCCACCAGGGTTTTCACGGGAGGCTCCGATGATTTCTTTCCTGATGCCGCTGGTCCTGCGCGCATTAGCAGCTGCGTGGGTCGCAAACCTGCTCTGCTGCTCCCATGCTGATCTCTGTAACGCGTGGTCTCTCTGGGTAGCCTTCTCTCAGCCAGAGTCGGGTCCACAGCCAGCCTTCCTGCAAGGGCATATGGTCCCCAAATGCATGTGTTTTGCTCATTTTGAAGTCCAGCTTTAGAACACCAGAAAGTACATAGAAAGAGCATGGAAGGAGTATTGCAGAGGTCCCCAACCTTTTTGACACCAGGGACCGGTTTCATGGAAGACAATTTTTCCACAGACCGTGGGCGGAGGGATGTTTCAGGATGATTCAAGTGCATTACTTCTATTGTGTAGTCAAACCTCTCTGCTAAAGATAATCTGTATTTGCAACCGCTCCCCAGCGCTAGCATCATCGCCCCAGCTCCACCTCAGATCGTCAGGCATTAGATTCTCATAAGAAGGGCGCAACCTAGATCCCTCGCATGTGCAGTTTACGGTAGGGTTGATGCTCCTATGAGAATCTAATGCCGCTGCTGATCTGACAGGAGGCGGAGCTTATGCAGGATGCGAGCGAGGATAGAGAGCCGCTGTCAATACAGATGAGGCTTTACTCGCTTAGCTTGTAGCTACTCACCTCCTGCTGTGTGATCCAGTTCCTAACAGGCCATGGAGTGGTACCAGTCCATGGCCCGAGGGTTGGGGACCCCGGGAGTATTGGTCAAGGTTCTCCAGAGAAACAGAGCTAATAGGAGACAGAGATGGGGGGAAAGAGAGAGAGAGAGAGAGAGCGAGAGAGAGAAAGTTTAGGGAATTGGCTCACGTGATTATAGAAGTGACAAGTCCAAAGTCTGTGGATCAGGCCAGCAGGCTGGAAATTCAGGGGAGAGTTAGTACTGCAGTCTTGAGTCCAAATTCTGTAGGGCAGCAAGCTGGAAGCTCATGCAGGGCTTCTGTGCTGGCAACTTGAGAATTTTTTCTTTTTCAGGAAACTTCAGCCTTTTCTCTCAAGGCCTTCACTGATTGGATGAGGCCCACCCACACTAGGAAGGGTCATCTGCTTTACTCAAAGTCTACTGATTAAAATGTTAATCTCATCTGAAAAATACCTTCACAGCAATGTCCAGACTTACATTTCACCAAACAACTGGGCACCATAGCCTCGCCAAGTTGATAACATAAAATTGACTGTGATCGGAGGAGAATGCAGACTGAAATTTGAATGACAGCTCTGCCTCATACTTATCCCGAGACCTTCCTTGGTGCCTCATCTGTAACATGGTTCCCCAGATTGCATAAATGAGAATAAATATGCCTTTGGAATATTTCAAGGATGAAGAGCATTTGGTTAAAAACGTTGGATTTCCTCTTACTGACTTGCCACTGATAATGTGCAAAAAGGATGTAAGTCATTTTTTGATCCAATCACATTTAAATTCAGATAATTTTCCAGCTAGTACTATTTTGCTGTAGTCAAACAAATACTACCTGGCAATAGGGTTCAAGTAGATTTCAGCTGATCTGGAGGAAGTTTTGGTCTTGAAGGTCTGTATGGAAATTACCTGGTAAACTCATTAAGTTAGACCATTCAAAATCAAGCAAAATCGTGTTGTACCAGAAAGATAATTTATTAATGCACAATGGAAGTAGGGCTGTGTAGTGTGAACAATGGTATAGCAGAAGTCATGTACCCTTGTTGTATAACACTGAATCAGTCACTTGATCTCTCTTGACCTCAATTTCCTTTCTAGAAGATAGGAAATT
>JAQIFY010004539.1:0-11702 GCA_028533085.1 Varecia variegata | reverse complement strand
CCTTTGGAGGATTGGTTCTCCTACAGTGCAAAACATAGGAAGCTGGAGTTAATGGAAACATTTTTGTTTAGAGCCCAACAGAGCACAAACCATCCTCCAAAGACGGACTTCACACATGGCTGGGAAGTGGGTCATGGCAGGTGTGCAGGCAGAGGATGGTTTCAAACCAGAAAAGAGTCTGTACTTAAGAGCCGCAGTGACAGCCGGGATGCCACTACATGATTCTCAATGCTCGGAAGGAGCCACAGGCAGAAGCTGTCATTTCCACCACCACACACAGGGGAAAAACTAAACTACTGGCCAGCAAATTCCACTAGGAGAAATAAATTATAATATTTACACTTTTATGAAACTTCCTCCCCTACCCCCTTCCTTACAAGATGGATTCAAAGCCAATTTTTTCCAAAGCTGCTTTATGTTATATCCTTTCATGCCTGTACAGTTACTGCAAAACTGGAGGTCTATATTACTTAACTGATGCAAATGTATACAACAATGCCACAACTATTTATTGGTTGTCAACTGTGTAAATTAACAAAAGTGGATTTCAGAAAATATGGCTATATCAGAATTGTAGAAAGCCAACGACGCTTCATTTGTGTACAAGGAAAACACTGAGGTAAGATTGGCATCCGCAACTCTTAACACTACAGAATGTCAGCATTACCAAAAACCAGCAAGTGTTGGAGGCATCTGAGCCTTAACAACTTACATTTGCATCAGAAGTGGAATATTCTTAAGTGCTACTAACTCTAGTATATTCTAAATCCTGACTAGTAGCAAATTGTATACAAACAAAAAGCAAGAAATTAATTGCAGCAACATGCTGAAGTTCCTTTCCTCAGAATTCCAGCCCTCCCAAGTTCCCAAAAGATTCTCTGTTCGTGATATAATGAGTACTTTATCCTAAAAATGAAAAACTCACTATCATATGTTTTTACAGAGAAACATTTGTGGAAAATGGGAACAAACGCCTTTGAATGTTTTGGAGCCTGATCTCACCAAATGTATGTTTCCGAATTTCAGCAATGGTTTCTACTTTGTAAGCAGGAAGATCAGGCCCCTCCTCCTGCTTGAACAGATAGTGGAATTCCAGCAGGACCCAGTGCCAGCTCAGCTGAGCTGTAGGAACTGAGACATGAATACTTCGCATTCTTTCCAACCACAACTATGAGTTCAGGCACAAAGAGTATCCCTGAAGCTTCAAGTGAAGGAAGGATATCAAGAAAACATAATTTTACACTGAACCAAAATTTTATGTACCCTCCTCAAGTATAGGAACATCCCAACTCAAAAACACTACAGATCCAGTGCAAACAGAGAGCCCTATAGCAACCAGGTCAACTGGTTCATGGGGTTTTAACAGTGGTGGAACCCAGTGCACTGGCAGTTCTGTACTCACAGGCCGGGACACCTCCGGAACATGTGCTGATATTTGATAAACGCCTCCAGGACGAAGGGATGTTCTTTCTCTGTCTTTTCTCTAAGGAGACAAGTAGAAAAATTAATTCATGCCCAAGCTTTGACTTGGATTGTCAAGAGAAATTTTCTTCTACCTTATTAAGAACCAATCATTGTTCTGTCAGCTTTTCCTAAGTTGTCACCTAAGTTATAAAGGCTCTTTTTAGTGAATTCTGTGAGGTATTTTTTAGTCAGACACTGACCATGATTATTGTTTTATCCTTACATGCGCTTTGGAGTCAGAATCACCTGAGTTTAAGTCCTGTCTCTGCTATTTACCAGGAGGGACAGATAAACTTCTCTGAGCCTTGATTTCCTAGTCTATAACATGGGGCTGCTGAATTGCAGGGAAGGTTTAAGTGCAAAAGTGACTGACATTTAGGCTCTCAGAAAATCTAATTCTGTTCTGGGTTTCTCCTAGGAGTGGGGATACTAGAAGGTAGCAGGCTGACTAATAAAGCCAATTGACACTTTACAGGGACATTGAAGAATGACTCTTCTCTGCATGTAACTCCTCAGGGTCAGGCACACTTAGGTAAGAGAGCATAGCCTAGGTCAGAAAGGGGGCCCCTCACAGCCCAGGCCAGGGAAGGTGTGCAGTTGGTACTTTGAGTGTATTCAGCCCTCGTCCAAGTCCCTGTGCCCACTCTCCCACCCTTTTCCTAAACTCCTTCCCTCTAATACCCCAAGATGGCCCACAGGCCAAAGAAGTCAAGAACCCAACTTGTGGATTAGACTCTGGACTCATGTTTGCCATCTTTGATACAACTAAGGTAGTTTTAGAATAAAAACAAAAAAACTTACTCTCCTCAAAAACCACGACCACCAACTCCTGTTGCATCAGTTTAACACATAGTCTTTGCCTTTGCCAGAATGACACAATAAAAGGTAAGTTTGCAGTAAGAGGTCTGTAATTGTTATTATCTTTGGGAAAAATATTTTGTTAAAAAAGATCTTCTTTTTAAAAAATTACCAAAGACATGATAGTTATTACTTTATAGTAAAATATGTAATTATTAAAAATTTTTCCTATCCCTAGATGTAGAAGAGGATATTTGAAGCTCTTTTCTTTCTTTTCTTCTTTTTTTTGTTTAAATAGACAGGGTCTCACTCTGTTGCCCAGGCTGGAGTGCAGTGGCTATTCACAGGTACGCTCATAGTGCACTGGAGCCTCAAAATCCTGGCCTCAAGTGATCCTCCACCTCCCAAGTAGTTGGAACTATAGGTGAATGCCAGCATGCCCAGCTTGGAAGCTCATTTTTTTTTTTTTTTGAGACAGGGTCTCACTCTGTCACCCAGGCTGGAGTGCAGTGGCATGATTCTAGTTCACCACAGCCTCAAACTCCTGGGCTCAAGCAATCCTCCTGCCTCAGCCTCCTGAGTAGCTGTGACTAGAGGCACACCACCACGTCTGGCTAATTTTTTTATTTTTTGTAGAGACAGGGTCTTGCTATGTTGCCTAGGCTGATCTCAAACTCCTGGCTTCAAGTGATCCTCCTGCCTTGGCCTCCCAAAGTGTTGGGATTACAAATGTGAGCCATTGTGCCCACCTGAAGTTCTTTTCTTAAAGCCTGCCCAAGAATCCCATGGCCCAGGATTGCAGGTTCAACTAAGGATACCACGGTGGCATCAATCTTCTATTTCAAACTTCTATTTCACGTTCATTGTTCTAAGTTCTCTAAGGCTGCAAATTTACACATTTCTGTTGAGCACTACAATGCCAAGTCACACAGCATCCAGTAATAGAAAGTCTAGCAGGGGCTCCCGAATATAGGGTGTCATATCTTAGTAGGCTGAGGGCACAGCAGAGGACAGTTGAGATACATACCTGACCAATCTCTGTGTCTGAGAACATGTGCAGCTCCGACTTCCCTCTGTGATAACGATAGACGTGGGTTGCCCCTCCTTCCTCTGGCACAGATGAATAATATTTCTAGAGAAGTAATGTGAAAGATGGGTAACCAAATAGTCTTGTCAAATTTTCAAAAAACCCTCTGAGACTTGGGCAAAATATGGTTAAGGAGGGAGGCAGGAGAGCAAAAGTAAATTACCTGTCCTCCTGAGAGGCCTCTGAAGTCATGTAACAAATCTTTGCCCATAAAAAGTGGCTGCAGAGAAGGAAACAGCATTTGGCATTACTTTGCTGCCATCTGCTGCCTCTGCAGGGCAAGAACTCTGGCCAAGTAAAGGTGGGCAGGACCATGCTCTCTGATAGGTTAAACAATTTTCACATCTTCACCTCAGTATCAAACATACATATCCTTTCATTTCCTCCCCTGACAAATTCTGATGAACAGTTCTCTGTTTACTGTCTAAGGCTCAGACAAGGACACAGGAAGAGAGGGGCGCATTTCCTTGAGATGTAGAAATACAGCAGGAAATGAAACATAAACCCAAGAGCTATACAGCTCTGCTCCCCATGCTTCCCATATGGGGGAGTCAAGGGAGAGGTCTCCAGTTTAAGAAGGATAACCCAAAGGATCAGAAAAGTTATATTTTTCTTGTCTACTTCCTTTCTTCCCCTCCGAGTTAACTTTAGACTTGCCCTTGATTATGACTAATGATGAGGACATCACAAGCCTGCTTGTTTTGAACATATTGTAGGGACAATGTCTGAAATATGTGACCAGAAGAATGAGAAGCTGGGAAAAGCACATCAGGGCACAGATCTAATGATATATTTTAGGGGCTGCTTCAAAACTGTAGAGGCAAACCCAGAACACTATCTCTTAATTCCATCTCCAGAAAGCCAAAGGGTTCTGAGGCTTCATTCCACAATAGAGCCTTGAACTGAAGCATGAACTGAAAACCAGAAAGAAGAACACCAATTTGCTAAACCTCAAGCCAAAGACAAATATTATTTCTTTTACTGAACCATGAACCAACTGTTTAAGTTAATCACTTTACAGTAGGGCTGAAGTTATTGTTCTTCTAAAACCACTTAGTACAAATAAGAACATAAAAATATTCTCTGAACCATATCTCATTGGTTAGAATCCTATTCTTTGAGTCACAGGGATTTTTATAAAAGATGTAGAAAGATTAGAGTTTCTTGAGATCTGAAACATGAAACTGAAAAAGAGGACAGAAACAAGGTATTCTCTTTCTTCACCCTTATAGATCAACATCGTCACAACCACATAGGACTCACAAAATGTTAAGACTGGAAGAGACCAGAGTCTGTTATAATTCCTAGAAGATTGAGAGCGCCTTCCTGCAGGTAATTTCTTTGGATGTCGGCTGGTCTGCCTTCAGCATTCCCTCAAAGTACTTAAAGATGACCTAAGTGTATGAATTTGAAATGAGGGACTTAAAAACCTTTGTTTGCCCATTTCAATGAATGGTACAAAAAAAATCTCACTTAAATCCCTCATGCTACAGTTTACGATAATTTGCTGGTGTTTGCCTCTCAATGGAAACCAAAAAAACAGACTGTAAAGGCTGGAAAGGACTTTAGAAATCTTCATTTAGTGTTACTCAGGGAAAAAAAAAAAAATCTTAATAACAAGGAAGCTAAAATACATCATTCGCTTCATGTCCTGAAGTGCTTTCCCCAGCTTCTCACTCTTCTGGTGACATGCCTTACGGTAAGGCTGAGGACTAACTGGCCCAGGGCATTATAGCCAGTAAGTGGCAGAACATGGATCTGATTCCTGGGAAGCTGCTCTTGCCATTAAACCATACTACCCTTGACCAGGGCACTGCATCTGTTCCACAGAACCATCTTTGTCATCAACCATTGATGTGGACCAACTGGGGACACACTTAAAAACTATGTTACCAGGGATTTGAAACAAACATTAGAGGTTAAGAGCTAATGTAGAGATTCTGTTTCAATATATTTTGAAAATAGAGAGGCTCAGTTCCAGTTTAGAGTGATCCTAAACTTTAAGTTCAAAGTTAAGAAACAAAAAACTTAGTATTTGACTTAATTCCTTTAGAATTCAGCCAATAAGGCCCGGCCCCATGGCTCAGGCCTGTAATCCTAGCACTCTGGGAGGCTGAGGCGGGAGGATCCCTTGAGTATGAGGTTGCTGGGAGCTAGGCTGAGGCCATGGCACTCTAGCCCGCGGCAACAGAATGAGCCTCTGTCTCAAAAAAAAAAAAAAAAAAATCAGCAAATAAGATATTTTTTTCCCCACTATACTGAAAACTCAATGAGGGCAGGGAAATTTTCTGGCTTGTTTGCCACTGTATCCTCAACAATTACAGTGTTAGGTATTGAGTAAGTATTTGTTGGATGAATTCTAAGTTGGATTTACCACCTGATTTAAGTCCTTCACTGATTATAATCTGCCCACAAACGCAGGGCAGGGGAAACAGGTAGCCTCTAGATTCTCCCTAAATTATAGAAAGACCCACATTGTGATCCATCAGTAGGTGATAGGGGCATAGCTTTAGTTCACACCAACTTACCCCACACTGACTTGAAGTATAGTCCATGAATTCAGCCATTGTTCTGAAGGAAGCACTAAGGGTTGGGTGTCTCTCTTCTCTCTATTTGAATAAATGGCAAGTCACAGGTGAGATCTAGGATTCCCTACCGGAGACTGAAGCCATTTTGGGAACAGCTCCCTTTGTACTTTTGGAAAGGCCTGTGCAAGTTTAAGTCAGTAAGACAGATCTTATTGAGAAAGAATTCCAACTCTGAAAGACAGACACGCAATTTATCCAGGACCTAAAAGATAACGTTTGCCAGCCTTCCTATAATATCAGATGGTAGTATGTAAGAATTTTTTTTTGAAAAAGTAACCAAGGCTGAGCACTACCGTTATTTCTACAGCTACTCAAATGTAAAGAGTTTTCAAAGGACTTTTCTATTTATTGTCCTGATCCTTTCCAGCTCCCGCCACGGGAAGGGTCCCCCAGGCGCTTGTGCAAGACGCGCCCCGGGTCCCGGCAGGGCCCCGCTGAGCCATTGTCAGGGCTGGTCCCCGGGACAGGGGCCCCCACCTCTCCTGGGAGACGGCGCTGGGGGCCGGCTGCCGGCCGTCTTTCCTGGTAGGGCATCTCCCGGGAAAAGACCCCCAAGCTGCCTTTGGGACACTCCAGCGACTGCCAGTCCACCGCCCTCCTCTTGGCCCGCTCCAGCACTTCTCGACCCAGCCTAGCCGAGCGATGCAGGGAACGTCGGTCCACTCCGTTCAGCGCTGCGGCCGCCAAACAGTTCTCCATGTCTCCCTGGGTGGGCACATACAGACAAATACCGGCCGGTGAGCGGGGTCACCGCGACCCCGCTCAAGCTCCGGACGGGAGCCCCGGCCTTGGCCGCCAGGAGAACACAGCTTCACCTCCGCCCCCATCTTGCAGTCTACTCGGTACCCAGCTCTCCCCTTCCATTTCCGCCTTCGCCTCCGCCTCCCCCTCCCCCCCGGGTCGGGAACCCCTCACCCAGCCTGCTGCCGGAGCGCATGCGCTCAGCGCTCTCATCGCGAGGGACGGCTGGGCCTGGCGCTCGCGGCGCCGGCGCAGCAGGCCATTGGCGGAGGGCGGGGAGGGGCGTGGCGACGGGAGAGCGCGTAAGGCTGCGGCCCCTGCGCGCGCGCGGTCCGGCTGACTGCCGAGCGCGGGCGGCGTGCTGGGGGCGGTGCCCGCAATGTCCGAGGAGTCCCTGGGCGGCGGACTGGCTTTCAGAGGCCTTGTCTGCTGCTTAACTTATTGAACCTGGTGTAAAGTCAGGTGGTCTCCTGTTGGGCTAAAAAATTGTGGGGAATAAGACAAGTGCCTCCTGCGCCTCTTTCTGCTTGGTCTATATTTTGGGGTATGGTTACGCCCACCTTCTTTGAGGAGGTGATTGGGCTACGCCAAACAATGTGGCTGACAAGGTGGCGTTTGGAGAAGGGAACTCGGTCTGACAGCTCGGGATGGAGAGAGACGCAGGCGGGGCCCTCAGGCGGAGGGCAGATGTTTCTGGCCCTCAGAGAGCGCCTGAGGAGTGCCTCACCCCTCCAGTGGGAAGTACGGATTCACACATCTTTCTCTTGGGGTTTGAATCCCTTTCAAGAATATTGCACCATGTTTAAGTAAGGAACTGTGAGTCCTTATCTTTCACTCTACTCCGCTGGTTATTTGGGGAGATGTAGCCCAAGCTTTCACTGCTAATTAGAGACTCAGCTACACTACCCAGCGCCCAGCGAAGCATTGATGCTCAAGAGGACCCACTTTAAGGCATCCTGCTTGCTGGGGTCGCTTTAAGGGACATAAAGAAATACTCAGACTCAACAATGGCTTGATTAACAGTTATGAGCTACCAGGTGAGTATTAGGATAGTATTACAACCTCCATCTGTACTTTTACTTGTGCCAATTTCCTGCTTTCCCCTCATGAAAAGGATAACAGTGAGTGAAACCCTTCATTATCCTTGAGAGGATTTTTATTTTCGGAGTATTTCCTTCAGTAAGTGTTTATCAAGTGCCTCCCTTAGAACTTAGTGGTCACATGCATAGGGTCCTGAATATTCAGTCTGGAGAGATGGTTTAAATTCTGGCTCTGCCACTTTTTTGCTGTGTGATTCTGAGCAAACAAATTACTTCTTTGAGCCTCACTTTTCCTCGTCTTTATGCTTGGGGATACCAATAGTACCAACCTCCCTAGTTTGTGAGCTTTTTGAAAACAGGCATTATATCTGTCTTGTTTACAGAGTTTAAGGTGCATCTAGTATTTTATCTGTCACAGTCAGAGCTAACCAGAATAGCTATTGCATGTGTGAATTAGGTTGCTGATAGGATTTTGTAAGATAATTCCTGTAAAATGCTTAGCGCAATGCCTTGGAAAGAATAAGTGCTCCATAGATTTTGGTAGCGTTATTATGTGCCACGCACTGCCCTAAGAGTTCTGAAGATTAGACACTGGATCAGACTAAAGGAGAATAAAAAAGAGGAAATGATGCACATAAAATCTGTAATGCCAGGAACAAAATATTCTGACAGGCCGTAAGATTGATACAGATAAGATGGTATAAAGCTTAGAAAGAGATTATTCTCAGCTGGGAGCATCAAGAAAGGTGTTGCAGAGGAAGTAGTATTTGAGCTAGGCCTTGAAGGATGGCCTAGAAATGAGAGAAGAGGCAGATAACTGTTAACTGCTTTACAATGTGTGTTTGGGGTGAGACAGAATTTGATCCTTTTTATTATTTATGGATTTCAAGATTCTGGATCCATAACTATTAGCTGTGTCTGTGTAACTTCACACGTAGTAAATGCTCAATAAATATTAGCTAGTATTATTATCTTAATCAAACATCAGACTTCAGCCTAGTCTCCCAGTATGTCTTTCTCCTTCTATTCCAGTAATTCTAGTCATTCCAGCATTACTTTCTTTTTATCAGGTCAATTCCTTGAAAGCTTTTCCAGATGTTCCCAATTGCCACCTTTGTTGCCATGGGCTTTTTTGTTTTTTTTAAATATTGTAGTACTTATCCCAGTCAGATCTAAATTATATGTAGTGTTATGGTTCATTCTCTCTCAACAGCCTATGAACTCCTTGAAGGTGGAAACTGTTCCTTATTTGTTCCTAAATATTCCAGGGCCTGTTAGGTAGTGGGTGTTCAATAGACATTTGATGAAATTACTCTGATTTAATTTTTAATTTAAATAGACCCCTGTTAGCCCAGATAAGAGTTGTGTGTTCTTGTGTTGTTGTTTTTTTTGTTTTGTTTGTTTGTTTTTTGAGACAGAGTCTTGCTCTATTGCCCCAGCTAGAGTGTAGTGGCATCATCATAGCTCACTGCAACCTTACACTTGTGAGCTCAGGTGATCCTCCTGCCTCAGCCTCCCAAGTAGCTAGAACTACGGGCACACACCACCATGCCTGGCTAATTTATTCTATTTTTAGTAGAGATGAGGTCTTGCTTTTGCTCAGGCTGGTCTTAAACTCCTGACCTCAAGCGATTCTCCAGCCTCAGCCTCCTGGAGTGCTAGGATTACAGGTGTGAACCACCATGCCTGGCCAAGAGTTGTCTTCTTTTTTAAAAAAACAATAAAACAAAACAAAAAACTACCTACAAGCATGTTATTAAATGTAATGAATATTTAATTATAACTGCATTTTCCCAGAATTTAATATTTAGAAATGTATGGGAAAGAAGACACTTGGAATGAAACTGAAGCCTAAAGATTGACACTAAATTAAATCTTTGCATGTATTTTTATTTTTCTATTTGTAAATATACTTACATATGTATACATTTATAATTTCAACGTTCATCCTCTAAACCACAGATTGAGAGAACCCTTTTTCTCTTTTTTGAGATTGAGGCCAGGCATGCTGGCTCACACCTGCAATCCCAGTGCTTTGGGAGGCCAAGGTAGGAAAATCTCTTGAGGCCAGGAGTTGGAGGTTGTAGTGAGCTATGATGAGGCCACTGCATTCCAGCTTGGGCAACTGAGTGAGACCCTGTCTCTTAAAAAAAAAAAAAAAAAAAAAGAAAGGAAGAAAAGATTGGTTGGGAATAATGATTTAATGTGATCTACCATAAGGGCCATTGTGGATCAAATACCACCCAAGTTAAGCCAGGTACTTCTGAAAGCTACTGGTGAGACTTGGAAATGGAATAGTAAATGGAGGGAGGGCAACTAATTAAGAATGTGCCTGGTTGACAGAGAAATAAACTGTCAGTATGAGTTTTTCATGACACCTCTCTTCACAAGGGTAAATTCAACATGGAGAACAGATGAAAGTTACTTGTCTAGGTTATATGTTTTAGGCAGTAGATGAATTGGAAGAAGTCTTTAATCCTGAAATATGAGGAAAAAGATTGGTGCTGTATTTTATTTTATTTATTTATTTATTTTTTTTGAGACAGAGTCTCGTTTTGTTGCCTGGGCTAGAGGGAGTGCCGTGGCGTCAGCCTAGCTCACAGCAACCTCAAACTCCTGGGCTCAAGCAATCCTCCTGCCTCAGCCTCCCGAGTAGCTGGGACTACAGGCATGCGCCACCATGCCCGGCTAATTTTTTTTTCTATATATATTTTAGATGGCCAGATAATTTCTTTCTATTTTTAGTAGAGACGGGGTCTTGCTCTTGCTCAGGCTGGTCTCGAACTCCTGAGCTCAAACGATCCACCTGCCTCTGCCTCCTAGAGTGCTAGGATTACAGGCATGAGCCACCGCGCCTGGCCGGTGTTGTATTTATGAAAAGAAAAAAAAGTCTAGAGAAGAGCAATGTAAAATCTTTTTCTCTATGCGAAGAAGGAAAAAAAGAGTTAAAAACCGAGGATGCAAAAGTGGGTACCATGCCAGAGTTAGACAATGATTTATACTGTGCATACCAGAGAATATATAAATCATTTTATTTGACAGATGGTATTTTTATTTTTTCAGCAGACTTAGGGGCTTTAGAATCATTAGAGGTTTGTAAAGTAGTATTACAGCCTGAGTCATTAGATCATTCATTTTGCATGATTACATCAACTCATTGGGTTATTGTGGAATGAAAGAAACTCTATCAAAATTGTCATCTTGATTATATAGATTAAACAAAATGTACCAAACTTCTGAGAATTAGCTTCCACAACCTGTTAAAAATTGACTGGAAGTTAAAAAATTAGTTGCAGAGCAGGAATTATTAGAGAAAAGTTTTGTCATTTTTAAAACATCAGAAATTAAAGGAATAGTATTTAGGAGATATAAACAGTTGAAATCCACATAGAGTTTTTTAAAAAGACTACTTTATTGAGGTATAATGTACATATCATAAAATTCACCTAAGTGAATTTTTAGTAGATTTAAAGAGTTGTGTCAATATCACCAAAATCCAGTTTTGGAACATTTTTATTACCTGAAAAAAATCCCTAGTGCCCACGATATGCAGTCAGTTTTCAGCTCCCACCTCTAGACCTAGGTAACCACTATTCTGCTTCCTATCTCTATAAATTTGCCTTTTCTGGACAATTCATATAGAAAGAATCTTATAATATCATACATAGCCTTTTTTGTCTGGCTTCTTAGCACAATGAATTTTTCATGACCTCTCTCTTCACAAGGATAAATTCAACATGAAGAACAGATAAAATTTACTTGTCTAGGTTATATGGTTTAGGCAGTAGATGATATAAACTCTATGTAGCATAATGTTTTTGAGGCTCATGCATATTCTAGCGTATATCAGTACTTCATTCTTTTTTAAGGCTAAATAATATTCTATTATGTGAATGTTAGGTTATTAAGTATGAAATGTCTGATTTCCTTAAGTACTAAGTTTGACAGGTGATATCCCTGGCATTTCATTTTGATGCTTCTTGT
>JAQIFY010004538.1:0-11702 GCA_028533085.1 Varecia variegata | reverse complement strand
GCAATAGGAACACTCTTACACTGCTGGTGGGACTGCAAATTAGTGCAACCTCTGTGGAAAAGGATGTGGAGATACCTCAAAGAGCTTTGATCCAGCAATAGCACTATTAGGCCTCTACCCAAAAGAGCAAAAGACATTCTATAATAAAGACATCTGCACTCAAATGTTTATGGCAGCACAATTCACTATAGCAAGGATTTGGAAACAATCCAAGTGCCCATCAATCCATGAGTGGATTAATAAAATATGGTATATGTATGCAGTGGAATACTACTCAATTATAAGAAACGACGGTGATCTAGCACCTCTTATATTTTCCTGGATAGAGCTTGAGCCCATCCTCCAAAGTGAGGTATCACAAAAATGGAAGAAGAGGCATCACATGTACTCGCCATCAAACTGGCACTGACTGATCAACACTAAGGTGCTCACACAGTAGTAATATTCTTTGAGGGTTGGGGGTGGGTAAACTCACAATTAATTGACGCGGTGAGTATTGTAGGGGGGAAAGGGCACGTCTCAAATCATGGTTGGGATATGGCAAAGTCATAACACGTAACCAAAATGTTTGTACCCCCGTAATTTCCTGAAATAAAAAAAAAGAAAACCTATCAATAGAAACCATCCAAAATGAAACACACAGTGAAAAAAGAATGAAAAAATAAACACAGCATACAGTGAGCTGTGAGATGATGTCAAACGGCCTCATATACATGTAATTAGAGTATGGGGGAGTCATAAAAAATATTTGAAGACCTAGTGGCTGAAACTTTTTCAAATTTGTTGAAAATTAGAAAACCACAGATCCAAGCTCAAAAAAGTCCCAAGCAGAAGAAATATGCAGAAAACTACACTAAGGCATGTCACAATCAAATTGCTTAAAACCAATGATAAGGAGAAAATCTTAAAAGGATTTTGTGAAAATAACACACTATGTACAGAAGAACAATGATAAAGATAATAGCAGACTTCCTGTTGAAAACAATAATGTAACCTATTTGGAACAGAAGCTCCGTTCACAAGTAAGTCTCACACTTGAATGCATTATACTTTCAAGAACTGTGTCATCTCTTCTATGGACCTTAGCAAGTATTTGTTGGTTATTTGGAAAATAATGATGTACATTTATTCATTAAATTTATTAATTTGTTCACAAAAAATGATAAATGCTTGAGTTGATGGATACTCCAGTTACCCTGATTTGATTAATACACATTGTATGCCTGTATCAAAACATCACATGTACCCTATAAATATATACAACTATTATGTACCCATAATAATTAAAAATAAAAAACTCTTTTTAAAATTTGCTAATTTGTCAACTTGATATGGGAACCTGGGACAGCGGGTTAGCCCAAGTTCTAGCACTTGAGCTCGTAGTTTAGTCAGAAGCCCAGAAAAAGGTCTGTGGTTTTATAATCTTCAACAGATTTTGAAAATTTTTGGCCATTGGTTCTTCAAGCATTTTTTTATTTCAATGTTGAGGAGGACTTGTTGATAATGATTTTCAAGGGATTGAGAAGGGAATTTTCATGCTGACTTTTTTGGGTTTTCTTGAGATAGTGTCTCCCTTTGTCGCCCAGGCTGGAGTGCAGTGGTGTGATCATAGCTCACTGCAGCCTTGAACTCCTGGGCTCAAGCGATCCTTAAATCTCCTGAGTAGCTGGGACTACAGCTGTGTGCAACCATGCCTGGCTAATTTTTTAATTTGTTGTACAGACGAAGTCTCACTATGTTGCTCAGACTGGTCTCTAACTGCTAGCCTCAATTGATGCTCCCGCCTCAGCCTCTCAAAGTGCTAGGCTTACCTGTGTGGACCACGACACCCAGCCTCTCATGCTGACTTTGAGGTATTATCAGCTCTCTTGATAAATTTGTCTAAATGAAATTGAACACCAGCCTTCTTTTTCTTTTCTTTTTTTTTTTTTACTTTTTTTTCTTTCTTTTTTTTTAAAGGGCATCACAGACCTGTTATTGCTCAATCTCGGGTGGTTGTCTTTTTTTTTTAACCATTATACTAACGAGGATTCTTTTTTGTTTGATAGCATTGTATATAATAAGTTGTGCTCCAATCAATAGCTCTGTGGAGCTGTGGACTCTTCTTTGATTTTGGAAGCCTGCATATATCAGTTATCTATTGATTCTCAGTCCAAAATTTAAACAATTTCTCCATTTGCTCCATCATTACATTGGCCTTTTTGACTCAATTTTCAATGATATATTTTAAGTAGTTCATATATATTTATTTACCTTGTTCTTTTCCTTCACAATCAAACCTCCAGTTGACCAGTTGCTCTAATGTGCTTATCTCAAGAATCATTGCTTTTGGCATGTTTATTTATTTATTTATTTATTTAGAGACAGAGTGTCGCTCTGTTGCCCTGGCTAGAGTGCCGTGGAGTCAAGCTCACAGCAACCTCAAACTCCTGGGCTTAGGCGATCCTCCTGCCTCAGCCTCCCGAGTAGCTGGGACTACAGACATGTGCCACCATGCCCAGCTAATTTTTTTTTCTATATATATTTTTAGCTGTCCAGATCATTTCTTTCTATTTTTTAGTAGAGATGGGGTCTTGCTTTTGCTCAGGCTGGTCTCGAACTCCTGACCTTGAGCAATCCTCCTGCCTCGGCCTCCCAGAGTGCTAGGATTACAGGGGTGAGCCACCTCGCCCGGCCTGGCATGTTTAACAGTATTTGTCTTTGGCTAAATTGCAGTATTAGTCCTTTCATTTTTTTTTTTTTGGCATTCCATTTGTACTTTTATAAAATAATAAGAGAAAATGTAATAAATATTTGAATTGCTGTGTAAAAAGGCGGCACAGAGAGCAGCCGTGATAGGGTTTAAAGACACACAATTGAATCATTCTCTTGGGGGTGGAACTTTATCAGATAAGAAGTAAGAGGCTAAAAGCTGTTGCTATGAGGATCTCCATTTTGGCATATTTCTATTGGCAATCTTGGCCTTCCCGTCATGTGTACATCTTTCTCCAGTTAACCAATTGGATTGTGCCTTTTCTCCTGTGCAGGTGGTAGGGTAGAAATGTCCATCCCTAGATCATCATTCTTCACTGAACAGGCTAAGTGGGAACTTGAATGGAGTCCAAAAGGTTGGAGGCCTGGAACTGAGGGGTGAGAATGAGGCATGTTCTGCTCTAAGCCCTCCAAGCCAGGGTCTCTCAACCTCAATACTATTGACATTTTTGTTGTGGGGGCTGCCCTATGCATCATAGGGTGTTTAGAAGTATCTCTAGCCTCTACCAAGTAAATGCCAATTGCACCCCCCAACACACAGAGATGTGACAATTGAAAATGCCTCTGAGAATTGCCACAAGTCCTCTGGGTATGGGAGGGAGGGCACAAAAATCCCTCCTGGTTGAGAACCACTGCTCTAAGCCTTATGTAAAGGAGCTCTCTTCTTTGAGTTTGGTTTTCTATGCCTCCTATCATAATCTGGGTAGTAATATCAAGAAGAACAGAACCCAGGTTATGAGCCCAGAGGGCAGGACCGAGGGCTCTAGTTTAGACCTTAAGCTGGGAAGTTTCATCCCTTTTATATTCCTTGTGGCTCCTATATGCTCTAGTTTCTCATATTGGAGTAAGATCTGGAGATCTTCCTGATACTGCATTGCAACATTCTTCTCACAGAACACAACTAACATCTAATGTACCTAAGTGGCCTGTGGTAAACATACACACTCATAATGTGGTGATGCCAATACCTCTGCTTACTATCTCGGGGATGGAAGTGAATGCTTCTCCATATCCTGTGGAGGTTTGGAGGCTGGGCAGAGCTCATGGAAAGGGGCCTAATGATCTCTCTTGTGCTTAGGGAGTTATCTGCCAGTTTGTGGATGTTGCCATCTGACACATCCCAGGGTGGAGAAGACCAGGGCAACCCTCCGCTTTATCAAGAGCTAGATCTTTCTCCTTCCTGAGGCCTTCTTTCCAAAGCCAAACAAAGCAGCAGTAGTGGAAGATAGCCTACACCACAGCAACAGAATTAGGAATTCAGGCCCCCATCAGGTGAGAAAATGAGAGAGTTAAGATGCTTGGATATATTGTGGGCTTTAATTTTTCCTTGGGAAGAAAGGATCCATTTGCTCATGGAAAAGACTTGTTATCACTAAATTTTATTGGGCATTGATTGTAATAGGTCATTGTAGTTACTTGATACATATTGTGAAATCCAATATGTAGAGTTGGGCTGAATAGCAGGTCCATTGTTTTCAATTGCCCTCCCTCATATTTACTTCTCACAGAGCCTTCCCACAGCCCCACTGAGTGGGCAATGGGCCATTGTTACTTCATTCCCAGGCCACAGCTAATTGGACCAGGGTAGACACCTAACCATAAGCTGAGTTAATCAGCTTCTCTTCCCTAATAATTTGGAAGGGGACGCAGACCTTCCAGTTAGCTAGCTACAGGTACAGAGCCGATAAGAATATGAAGTTGCAGCTTGGGGGAGCGTGTTTGGGCCACATGAACTGGTCAGCTAGCAGAGAAACCAGGTCTTCATCCAGTCTGTTTAATGTCTGTCTCCCCTATAAGATTTTAAGCTCAAAGAACACAGGAACCATGTCTCTTTTGCATACCACTGTAGTCCTAGGGTCTGGTACAGTGCCTGATGCATAATAGGCACTCAATAATATTCACTGAATGAAGTTATGACCAGTGTCACCATTTAAGGATATAAATAGTGACTATTTGTCTTCTTTTTCCTATTAATTGTTTAAGCATGCATTGGCTTTTATTTATAGAAAGTCATTATTTCCCTTTTGAGACTTCTATTTCTTTTTGAGACAGAGTCTTGCTCTGTTGCCCGGGCTAGAGTGCCATGACATCAGCCCAGCTCACAGCAACCTCAAACTCCTGGGCTCGAGCAATCCTCCTGCCTCAGCCTCCCGAGTAGCTGGGACTACAGGCATGTGCCACCATGCCTGGCTACTTTTTGCTATATATTTTTAGTTGGCCAGATAATTTCTTTCTATTTTTAGTAGAGATGGGATCTCACTCTTGCTCAGGCTGGTCTCGAACTCCTGACCTTGAGCGATCCACCTGCCTCGGCCTCCCAGAGTGCTAGGATTACAGGCATGAGCCACCACACCCGGCCTCCCTTTTGAGACTTCTGTTCCCCCTAATTTGGTAAAGAACTCTAGGAATCTATTCATTCCAAGGTGATGAGTATTATCTATATACTCTAGGCAGAGTTTGTAAAGTCTAGTGAGAATGTCCAGTCAGCCCACTAGCACCATTGCTTCTCCCCCTAGTCCTGCACAGTGCAAGTGTCTAAAAGATCAAGGTTACAGTTCTTTAAATTAATTCTTCATGCTCAGCTGTTGTTGATTCTCAAAACACACCACTGTACCTGCCAGATTCAGACCTGGGGCTTTAAACCTTAGAACCAGTTCAACCTCCGAGGGCCGTTAGGCTCTAGTGTTGAGCCAACATTGAGCCCAGATTCTTGCTGCCTTCAAGGCAATTTCTCCTTTGGAATCACTGGTGTCCTTTCCTGCCATCCCAACAGATTTTCAAAACTAAAGCTAGGGAAGAAGGGATTGGATCCTTGGCTTCTTCCTTCTCAGAAAGCCCCTTACCTGCTTATGAAAATTGGTCTACTCCCTCCTCAAGATGCTCCAGAACTCTGAACGACATTGCTAAAACAAAGAAAAAAAGAAAAAATCTTGTTATTCCTTGGGTAAGAGTGCCTTCCTGCCTTTCATTTATATATCTAAGGGAACTAACCAAATGATTGCTCTATAATAAAAAATCTGCCAGCCAGATGGGCACGGTGGCTCATGCCTGTAATCCTGGCACTCTGGGAGGCTGAGGCGGGAGGATACTTGAGCTCAGGAGTTCGAGACTAGCCTCAGCAAGAGGGAGACCCCGTTTCTACAAAAAATAGAAGAATTAGCTGGGCATGGTGGTGCGCGCCTATAATCCCAGCTACTCGGGAGGCTGAGGCAGGAGGATCGCTTGAGGCCAGGAGTTTGCTATTGCAGTGAGCTACGATGACACCTCTGTACCCTACCCAGGGCGACAGAGCGAGACTCTGTCTCAAAAAAAAAAAAATCTGCCCACAGTGAGTTGTGACTCATGGACATCAAAGAGACTGGGATATATTTTTTTAATTCCACTTTGCTAGGCACCTAGTTATAAAAGAACAAATAAAGATGCAGTTGCCGGGACTGTGCTTTCAGCATACCTCTTTCAGGAATCTGCAGAGGTAGTAGTAGGCCAAGGATTTGGGTCATTGGGGTTCTGACTGTCCCCTGAATTACTGAACAACATGTAAGGGCTAGAGAGAGAGTATCTAATGTGACTTCATCTTAACCTGATTACATCTGCAAAGACCTTATATCCAAATAAGTTCACATTCACAGGCACCGTGGTGGGGGTGGGATTAAGACTCCAACATTGTATCTCTTTGGGTGATACAATTCAACTCACAACAGAGGCCAATGTTCACTAAACACCAATCTGTGTATACCTCTTGCTGCTTTCAATCTTTGAGGTACTATAATTATGCTGTGTTCTCCTCCACTCTGTGTCACCTTTTGTCCCCTTGTGTCTCATAGGGTTCCTTGTAAAATCAGCTCCTCATATTCTGCCTGAAACCTCTTTTTCTACAGGGTTCAGACATTAGTCCTACAGGGCTAGACAGAGACAGACAATATATACAGCAGAGTGGTCAAGAATGTGAGCTCTGCAGTTAGACTTTCTGGATCTACTAGGAGTTATGATGTTGGTTAAATTATTTAATCTCCTTAAGCCTTAGGCTCCTCATATGGAAAATAGGTACAAATTATACCTATCTCATTTGAGGATTAAATGAGATATAAAGCACATAAAACATTTAGCCAGGTTCCTGGCACATAGTAACTGCTTATTTTTTATTTTATTTTATTTTTTTTTTTTGAGACAGAGTGTCACTCTGTTGCCCGGGCTAGAGTGCTGTGGCATCAGCCCAGCTCACAGCAACCTCAAACTCCTGGGCTCGAGCAATCCTCCTGCCTCAGCCTCCCGAGTAGCTGGGACTACAGGCATGTGCCACCATGCCCGGCTAATTTTTTCTATTTTTAGTTGTTTGGCTAATTTCTTTCTACTTTTAGTAGGGGCGGAGTCTCGCTCTTGCTCAGGCTGGTCTCGAACTCCTGACCTCGAGCGATCCTCCCGCCTCAGCCTCCCAGAGTGCTAGGATTACAGGCGTGAGCCACCGCGCCCGGCCCATAGTAACTGTTTAAATGAGTGTGAACCTGTCACTGAGATTAAGCTTGTTGATATATTTCCATAATTGCTGTAGACTTTTTTACTTTTGAACAAAATATAGCATTACAAATACTTTGTGGATGGCCGGTTAGCTCAGTTGGTTAGAGTGTGGTGCTAATAACATTACAGATACTTCTAGGGCCCCACCCCACATCCCTTTCCCCCTCTGTCTCTCAAAGGTAATTGTCATTCTGAAATTGGTGTGTATTATTCTGATGAATGTTTTTATACTTTCACACATGTATCAGTAGCCATAAACAATAACTATTGTTTTTGTATAAATGGTCTCATAGTGTATGCATGATTTTGCAGCTTGTTTTTTAAATTCAACATTGTTTTTCAGATTTATCCAAGTTGATTGATGTAGATCTGGTTCCACTGTATATTACATTCCATTGTATAAATAAATCACAGCTGATTTATCTATTCCTTCACTGAGGTGCAATTGGGTTGGTTACATTTTTCTGCTATTACATACAGTGATGCAGTGAACATCCTTGCACATGTCTACTCATACTCATGTTTGAGATTTTTCTCCAGGACAAATACCTAGAATTCGATTGCTGGGTAATAGGAAATGTGCATCTTTAATTTTTCCCCACCATTTTACTATGAGAATTTTCAAACATACAGAAAAGTTGAAAGAATTGTACAGCGAATTTGCATGTACCCACCACCTAGATTCTACAATTAACCTTTTATTATAGTACCTGCTTTATCGACATAACTGTTCATCTACTCATCCCTCTTATTCATCCATTAGGCCATCCTGCTTTTTTTGGATCCATTTCAAACTTGCAGACATCAATACACTTCAGCCCTAAACACTTCAGCCCACACATCATTCATTAGAGTTCCTTATTTGTTCACAGTTTTTTTTCTTTCGAAGTAAAATTTTCATGTCATAAAATACACAAATCTTTTTTTTTTGTTTTGTCTTGCCTTTTTTTTTTTTTTTTTTTTTTGAGACAGCGTCTGGCTTTGTTGCCCGGGCTAGAGTGAGTGCCGTGGCGTCAGCCTAGCTCACAGCAACCTCAAATTCCTGGGCTTAAGCGATCCTACTGCCTCAGCCTCCCGAGTAGCTGGGACTACAGGGATGCGCCACTATGCCCGGCTAATTTTTTCTATATTTTTAGTTGGCCAGATCATTTCTTTCTATTTTTAGTAGAGACGGGGGTCTCACTCTTGCTCAGGCTGGTTTCGAACTCTTGACCTTGAGCGATCCACCCGCCTCGGCCTCTCAGAGTGCTAGGATTACAGGTGTGAGCCACCGTGCCCGGTCTTGTCTTGCTTTTTAATTTGTTTTATTTCAGCATATTACAGGGGTTCAAATGTTTAGGTTACGTATATTGCCCTTGCCCAACCTGAGTCAGAGCTTCAAGCGTGTCCATCCCCCAGACGGTGTGCACCGTACCTATTAGATGTGAATATACCCATCCCCTCCTCCCCCTCCCATCTGCCCGACACCCTGTGAATGTTATTACTATATGTAAAATGCACAAATCTTAAGTGGTGATTCAGTGAGCTTTGACAAATGCATGTATCTGCATTGACCAACCCCCCATCAAGATACAAAACATTACAATCAACCCAGAAAGTTCCTTCATACCTCTTCCCAATCAATTATCCACTCCCATCCCCTGCCACTGCAGGCAACCACTGTTGTGATTTTTTCCACCATAAATTACCAGTTTTGTCTGTTACAGAACTTTGTGTAAATTAAATAATGCATTTTCTATTCTTTGGTGTAAAACTTCTTTCATTCTGACTTTTTACTGTTGAATAGCATTCTATTGTATGATTATATCATAGTTTGTTTATCCATTCTCCCATTGATGGACATCTAAGCCATTTCTAGCTTGGGGCTGTTATGAATAAAGCTGCTTTGTTAGACAACCTCTAAAGTGGCCCCAAATGATCCCTCCTGTGTGCATGACTTTGTAGATTCCTGCTCTCTTCAATAGAGGCTTCAGGTGAGACCACAATCCTAAACGGTAGCTTGATTGCAGCCCTGTGAGAGACCCCGAGGCAGAGGCATTCAGCTTAGTCATGCCTGGATCCACAGAAATTGTGAGATAATAAACATTTTTTGTTTTAAGTTGCTAAGTTTTGGGGTAATTTGTTATGCAACAATAGATAATCCTATAGCAGCTATGAACATTCTTATAAAAGTCTTTTTCAGACGTATGTTTTGATTTCTCTTGGATATGAATCTTTAATTTTACTAGATATTGCTGAATTAATCTCCAGAGTGGTTGTACTAATTTATACTTCTACCTTTAACATCTGAGTTCCCTTTTCTTTACTTTCTTATCAATATTTGATATTACCAGACTTAATTAATTTTTAACAATGTTATTAATTTTGCCAATCTGATGGATGTGAAATATTACCAATCAGATTGCATCGAAGTGGGAATAAGTCTCATCCCCTTCGTTTTGTGTCACTTTTAATTTTCCTGATTACTAGTAAAATTTACCACCTTTTCATATGTTTATTGGCTCTTTTGTGTTTCATCCTATCTCAATTATCTGTCCATATCATTTTTTGGTTTTTTGTTATCTCATAACTACCATTTTTAAATTGAATTATATTTTTTGATTTATAGGAGCTCTTTTTTTTTTTGAGACAGAGTCTCACTCTGTTGCCTGGGCTAGAGTGGCGTCAGCCTAGCTCACAGCAGCCTCAAACTCCTGGGCTCAAGCGATCCTCCTGCCTCAGCCTCTGGAGTGGCTGGGACTACAGGCATGCGCCACCACACCCGGCTATTTTTTTTTCTATTTTTTGTAGAGACGGGGCCTTGCTCTTGCTCAGGCTGGTCTGGAACTCCCAGCCTCAAGCTATCTTCCTGCCACGGCCTACCAGAGTTCCGGGATTACAGGCGTGAGCCACCCCGCTGCCAGCTTGAACAACTTTTTGTATGTTTATTGACCATTTGTTTTTCTTTTACAAGTTTATTGGCCATTTGGATGTCTCCTTTTATGAAGTACTAGATTTAAGTCATTTTTATTGGATTATTTGCATGTTTTGTGATTTAATAGGGCTTCATTATGTATTCTGAATGCAAATCCTTTGTATTTCAAACATCTCTCTGTCTTGCCTTTTCACTCTCTTAACAGTATCTTTTGGTAAACAGCAGTTCTTTATTTTATTTCATTTCATTTTTTTAATTAGGAGAAAGCACAAATGCTGTCCCCCAGTACCACAAATTACATAGTGAAGTTTTCCACATTTGAGGAAATTTCAGGCGTCAGCACATCCAAAGTGCAATGGATAAGCCTCACCCTGGGAAAACCATCTTCGTGACCATGGTATGTCCGCTGCCAGGTAAGTATAGTTCTTTATTTTAATCGAGTCGAATTTATCAATTTTTTCCTCTTATGGTTAGTACTTTTTGTTTCCTATTTAAAAAATCTTTGCCAACCTCCAGATAATATTTTGAAATATTAGGTTTTTTTCCTCCCTGTATTTTATCCTTTCCCTTTCTCCCTTTCTGGCAGATAGCAGGTTCTGTGCTTCATTACCTTCTAGGAAGTGTGTGGCTCCTAGCATAAAAGCAGATTAGTTTGTAAGACATTTAAGCTTTCTTTTCTAAAAGCCCAAGCACATTAAGGAGCATTGGGTTTGAAGTTGAATGGGACTCCTGTCAGATTATAAAGAGATGCCCCTTGGGGTTTTGGGGTGAAGGGGGAGAAGTCAGCTAGACCTGGGCCTTGATTCCTGCAGCCTCCTGGTAAGGCCCCAGAGAGGAATAGCTGCTTAATGAATCTGGGAGACAGGAACGCAAGGCCTGGGGTTGTAAATATTTTATAAGAGATTTCTGTGTCCCAACTGTGGTACAGAAGCCACAGAGAGCCTACAAATCTAAAGATACCAAGTGAATAACATCCCTCAGTGATAACCTATGGGGACAAATGATCCTCCTTAACACTTTTCCAAGGTTTGGCATTGCATAAGAACCCAGAACCAGTTAGCGGAGCCCCAAGAATGTAACTGAGATTGACTCCCCACTCTGGCCCCAACAGAAGAAGCTGTATCTACTTCTTTATGTGGAAGTTTCTGGTGTTTGAGAATGAATTGAGAAAAAAGCTACTTAAAGATGTAGACACAGAACATGGATGGAAATTACCTGATGTGAACTGCAGGTGAAAGTATAATCTTCTTAATAAATTCCAGTTCTAGCCAGCATAGCTTCCTGAATGATCTAGGATTAAAATAATGACATGGTTTAAAATGGAAGTGTTTTTTTTTCTTTTTCCCTGAATTGTATTTTTTTTCTTGATCCTCTTAGGAGTTCACCAAACTTTTCTTCCTCCTGTATTTTTCCTTTCCATTAAAACAAAATGAACTTTGTTGCTTTCTTTAGATGTAAAAAAAAAAAATGCTCTTAATTTTCATAATAAAAAATTTAAAATACTCCTAATTTATTTTTTAAA
>JAQIFY010004537.1:0-11703 GCA_028533085.1 Varecia variegata | reverse complement strand
TAAAAGCTTAAAAATTTAGCTTTTCACATTTAAAGTGTTAATCCATATGGAATTTTTATTTGCGTAGCTACAAGTGCATTATGGTGGCTGGAGTTTAAATGGAGAACAGATAGAAGCAAAATATGAGGCTGGCGTCCTTTGTCTTAGTGGTATAGAGAGTATTGGAGGAGAAGCAGTTTGCTAAGTAAGTTGTACTGTTTAGGATTAGTTGGCAAGGTTTGGGATATGTGTTAGTTTGCTGGAGCTGCCATAATAAAATACCACAGACTGGGTAGCTTAAACAACAGAAATTTATTTTCTCACAGTTCTGGAAGCTGGAAGTCCAAGATCAAGATGTTAGCATGTTTGGTTTCTTTGGTGGCCTCTCTCCCTGGCTTGCAGGTAGCCATCTTTTCACCTTGTCCTCTCATAGCCTGTTCTCTGGGCATGCATGCCCCTGGTGTCTCTTTGTGTGTTTGAATTTCCTTCTCTTATAAGGACACCGGTCAGACTGGATTAGGGCCCACCATTATTTTAACTTACTCACCTCTCTAAAGGCCCTAGCATCAAACACAGTCACGTTCTGAGGTAGTGGGACTTAGGGCTTTGATGTATGAATTTTAGGGAGGAAACATCTCAGCCCATAACAGGATATATTGAGGTTGCTGTATTTTTAAGGACAACTTGATATCTAAACTTCTGTTAGGCAGCAGTCATGGTAGCTCACAGCTCTCAGAAAGCAAAAGTGGAAGCTGCCAGGCCTCTGAATGGCTACGCCTGGAATCGATTCAGTGCCACTTCTGCTGCATTCCATTGGTTGATAAAATCACAGGACCAGCACGAATTTAAGGAGAGGAGAAATAGAATCCATTTCTCCAAGGGAGGAATAGCATTTGCATACAAAAACAGAATTCTTGGTGGCCATAACTTCAGACAATCTACCACAGAGACTGAGAAGAAGGGATTACAGCAGTAAGAAAGGAACAAGGGGAGAGTTCAATCTCAGATTCCATGGAAGGACAGTGGTTTGAGAAACAAGCAATTCAAAGTGCTAAACGTGGCAAAAACCTCTGGAGTTGGCAGTCAGTAAGTATTAGGTGAACGATGAGATTTTTGGGATGTGGTAGGTCATGGCTTTGCATTTTAGGATTTAAATGCAATGAAAATAGGGGAGTAAGAGAGTGAGCAAAGAACTATAACTGCATATCACTAAGTGAATGGAAGAAAAAGGGGAGAAAAGGGAGGTACAGGGAGAGAGAGTCTTTGAGTGGTGAGGGGGAAATGAAAAAGAGGAAGACAGTAATTATGGACATCTCCATCTCAGGGAGGCATATAAAACCTCCTGCAAGACCCAGGACCTGCTTTTTATTTGAGTTGTCATCTTGTCTGATCTCTCTCCTATGATGATGTGACTGTCACATGAGATGAAGTCTGGCCTTGTTTTGGAAGATATTGAAGAACAAGCTCTCACTGAAGGCTTCCTTCGCTGAACAGAAGATGACTTGCAGAAAGATCTTATGTTCTTGTGGTGTCTTTTGGTTGGGTTGATTGTTTTTGGATGGAGAACCCACCTCATAGAATCTGCCAAAACAGTCTTTGACAGGGATTGGTAAACTAGTACACGTGGTCCACATCGGACCTGCTGCCTGTTTTTGTAAATAAAGTTTTACTGGAACAAAGCCACACTCATTTGTTACATATTGTCTGTGGCTTTCCTGCCACATTGGCAGAGTTGAATAGTTGCGGTAGAGACTGTATGACCCACAAAGCCTGAGACATTGACTATCTGGCCATTTTCAGAAAAAATTTGCCCACTATTGATCTATGATATTGAGAACCTACTTTAAAGTGTTGTCATTTTTGCAGGCAGCTAAGGCAGCCGAGGGAGATGGATTAGGAGAAAGCCTTGGTATTTGCCAAGCCACTGGTGAAGGTTATAGAGACCAGGCTGGGGAAGGACATTATTCACAATAGTTGGGCTAAGTGACAGTCTTTGTAGGGTTGCCAGATTCAGCAAATAAAATTACAGAGTACCCAGTTCCATTTGAATTTTAGATTTAAAAAAAAAAAACAAATAATTTTTAAGTATAAATATGCTCTATGAAATATTTGGGACATACTTAGGCTAAAAAAATCAACCCTGGTTGTTTATGTGACACTCAAAGTTCTCTGGATGTTCTGCATTTTCTCTAACCACCTTTGTCCTGAGGCAGCAGAGAATAGCGCTTAGGAGAGTGGACTCTGAACACAAACTGCCTCAGTCTAAATATCAGTTCCACCTCTCCTTGGCTGAGTGAATTTCAGCAATGCATTTAGCCCTCTATGCCTCAGTTTCTTCATCTGTTATATGAGAATAAATAATATCTTTTGCCTCAGTGGATTATCTGAGGACTAAGTGAGTTCACATACACAAAGCATTTAGGCAGTGCCTGTCACAAAAATAAATGTTCTTTATGTGTTTGCTGTTACTAATCATGCAGCAAACTAAATCAGAGTGAGAGAACTCTGAATCTTCCCGGATACGAATGCTGTGAAGGAATGCGGAAACAGAGGTGGTGCTCAGGGAGGCAGATGTCACATCAGAAACAGATGGTCTTGTCCAGTATCTGGTTAGAAGCAATCAGAACGGACTGCAGTCTCTCCTCGGAGGGTGCATTTTTAAGTATGCAGCTGATCTGAGATGCAGAATCCCTTATTCTTAAAGTATCCTGGGATCCCGGAGTGACATTTTCATTTCAAATCACTAAGCAGAAGTAATATAGTTGTTGCATAACAAGACATTGGGTAAAGTACTTTTTCTTACTTTAGTCATTATAGAGAATCTATAAATCTTGGGCAGTATTACTTTCTCTTATTGGAATGATCCCAACTATTTCCCATCATGGATCCTGTTGTAAAAGACATTATTTGTCAGCAGTGACAAGTCATCTTGAGGGCACACACCCTTGACATGGAGCCATGAGAAAGGTGACTTGTCTCTGTGGTCTTCCTCCCCAAAATGCATAATCCCAGTCTAATGCTTAGAATAACAGCAGACATATTCTACAAGAGATAATTCTACAAAATATCTGATCAATCTTCTGCAAAACTTTCAAGTCATGAAAAACAAGGAAAATTTGAGAAATTATCACAGCCAAGAAGAGCCTAAGGAGACATGACCTCTAAGTGTAATGTGATTGCTAGCAAGAAATTCTGGAGCTGAAAACATTAAAACCTTTTGATCTTAAAAAAAAAAAAAAAAGACACTATTTCTTAGATTTCTCAAAATGGAATGTGTTCTAAAATAACAAAAAGACTAGAGGTCATAGTCCTGATTCAAATAATATCTACTAAGTAATAAAGTAATTTTTATAATTGTAAAAATAAGCTTATATTTTATACTTATGGCTGATTTTTCATAATGCTTTTAAATCTAGGGCATGATGGGAGAATTCAGAAAGTGACAGCAACATGGAAACTAAAGTGAAAGGCACACTTGCCTCAAATAGTTAAACTAATTTTGGAACTTGGTGTGCTTCTTGCATCAGTCAGCTATGATAGGTAAGAGTAGGTTGTACACATTTGAGCTCTCCTTGTCAGGAGGCAGTCAAGGTCTAGTCAAAACATATTCTCAAATACAGGTCTTTTCCTGTTATTTCAAACAACTTACGTTGTTTTAGAAGCCAAGGATTTTATTTAGAATTATTTTTAAAAATTACATGCTTCTATATTTACTAGTTATCTAAATTTAACCCCCATTAATCTTTCTAACAATCTATTATTCACTCCCTTTCATATGTGTACATGAATAGAGCTCATTGTACAATACTATTTTTTACCCATGCTATTTCAATGTTTTAGGTTTAAGTAGTCCTATCTAGTAGCCATGTGCTCAGAACAAAGGCACCGACTTTCTCTTGGCATGGGTTCCTTGTACTTATGCCAATATAAGGCTTTCATCTGTGCCCCAACAATAACAAATGAACCTAAAAACATACTAGGTGGTTGGGCAATAGATGTCACAAACAAATGGTCCTAGAATAATGTAGTACATTCCAAAATTATGGAACATTTCAGAAATCATGATAATGAGGGAAAATATTTAGTTATTTTAAAGATTCATTAAGAATTTTAAGTGATCAGGAATTTGGATTTATGTGCTATTGAGTCACAAATAATTTGCAAATCTGTCTATCTATCTATAAGGGGAGAAATGTTAAAGGAGGAATATTTAAAGTAAATGAATAAGTATGAATGTAGGTAATGCAATATTGTGCAAAGATGTAATATGTCTCCAAGCCAACATAATTCGGTTTGATACATGATCCTTTTATTTTACAGTTTTAAAATGCATCTCACAGCCAAAATCATTCTTTACTCCTCTCCTTGGGGAAATATGCAAAGACATGCAGTTCCACACAGGCCTGCCCCACTGGAAGGTTTTTATTTCAATGCTATCAACTTCTATTCTCTCCAATCATTTTTCTTTTATTCTCAGCATCCATTGTTTCCAGTAATTCACTTGAGTGATCTGAGCATTGCTGAGAACTGTGAGAAATCTCTCTGCCTGCTGACTTTGTTGAGAATGGCTTTTTGTGAAGGAGGTTATTTCTGACTCTATAGACAATTAATAAATAAATGGACTGAAATTAAATTATTATCTCACACAATCACATTGATAAGAAAATACAATTTTATTTTTCTGCTGTACAGAAATGCCCTTAAATCGTATCTGGTAACCTTGATCACTAGCACTACATGATAACAGTGTTTACTATTTTCCACTGTGCAGGCAGAAAGGAGGCATCAGGGCAAGCTACCATCTTCCTTTACTCATAACCCACCTTCTTCTCGGCCAGCTATCTTGTGACAAACTTACTTTTTCTTTTTTTGTCAGTGGCTATTATGCCATATAAAATATTGCACATAATTAATACTGTATAATCCATTGGATTCAATACAATATGTGAGTAAGTTAATAAGAAAAAAACTAGCAAATTGAAAGGTTGTTTTCCTTGCCTAATAGTTATATTTGAAACATATTAATGACATCTCCTAGATTGTTACTGTCATTATTATGGCCATCAGCATCATTATCATTGATGACCACATTTTATTACTCTTAAAGTTGTAACTACATGATGTCAGAGGGGTAGATTTAATGAATTATTATCCTAATAAGTGAAATCTACTTTTTAAAATGAATAAAGGTGACGAGATCAGATTGTCCATGAAGACAACCTGACTGATGTCTTGCCATTCTCGTGCTGATTACAATGCTGTGCTATTGATTTCAGTTGACCAATCCTCCAAATAATTGTGAACCCTTTCATTTAGTATCTTATATTTAGGTTATTAAGTATGAAATGTCCGATTTCCTTAAGTACTAAGTTAGACAGTTGATATCGCTGACATTTAACTTAGACACTTGTTTAATTTTTTTGTGAAGGTACATCCTCATTCTTTCAAATGCTCGGTTTGGCTTGTGATTATCTTTCAAATTTTTTTAGTGCAATTTTTGTGAAACTATGGATAAGTCAAAAATTCTTGTTATTTTTGAATATGAGTTCCATCGTGGAAACAATGCAGCACAAACAGGTCAAAATATCAACAAAGTGTTTGGGAAAGAAGTGGCTAATGAATGGACAGTACATCAATGGTTTGAGAAGTTCCATTCTGGTGATTTTAACCTTGAAAATGAGCCACGTGGGCGACCTGAGCCCAATGTGAATAACGATGAGCTGAAAGCTATAGTGGAAGTGAATCCATCTCAACCTCTGAGTGAATTAGCAGCAAGGTTTGGCATTACTATTCCAACAATACTGGAGCATTTGAAACAAATGGCACGATAAAGAAGCTGGATAGGTGGGTTCTGTATGAATTAAACAAGCATCAGAAGAGAAATTGTCTCAAATTTGCCCTTCTTTTCTGTCAAGACATAAAAGTGAAACATTTCTACACTGTATTGTTACATGTGATGAAAAATGGATTCTTTTTGACAATTGCAAGCATTAGCACAGTGGTTGGATCAAGTGCCGAAACACAGTCTAGGACCGAATATTCATCAAAAAAACCTAACGGTGTGTGGTTGTCCAGCATTGGTATTATCCACTCCAGCTTCATGAAACCTGGTCAATGACAGTGGACATCTACTGTAACCAGCTAGATGAAATGATGAGGATGCTTGTGATTAAGCAGCCGATGTTGGTCAACAGAGACAGGCCAATCCTCTTGCAAAACAATACTTGACCACATGTGGCACAAACAACGCTGCTCAAATTACAGCAGCTGTATTTGGAAACTCTCTGTCATCTACCACATTCACCAACCTAACACCAACTGACTACCACTTCTTCCAGGCTTTGGACCACTTCTTGCAAAGAAAAATATTCACTTCTCAACAAGCTTTGGAAAACGCCTTTGAGATTTCATCGCCACTCGCTCTCCAGGCTTCTTTGCTGCTGGCATAAACAAGCTACCTTTAAGATGGCAAAACTTTGTCAATACTTTAGGTGGTGCTGTGATTGCCTCTGGGCAGACAGTACTAGTATTTGAGTTTTGCAATTTGGGTGGGGCTTCAGGTTGGCTTGCAAGATTAGGTAGAGTTGCAGCTCTACTCAGGATGGCTGGGACCAGCTGCTACGCTGGGTAGAAACACACGGTTGAGGCTTGCCTCCTTGCCTGGGTAGAGCTTTGGAGTGGGGTTTGAGGCTTAGCCAAGCTACTCTCTGCACTTGGGTGGTGCATGTCTAGCCCCTGCACTTTACTGATAGGCACTGTGATGGGTGTCTCCCTCCCTGGGCAGAGCCTTGGGATGGGGTCCTAGGCCGGGCATAAAGGCTGGCCTTCTAGTCACTCAAGACTGATTTGACTTTCCACTGTGCTTCTTGGTGACCAGCTTGGCTTAGCAGATGAGCTATGTTGCTGGTACGTCTGATTGAGCACCACCATTTGCAATAATACAGAAATACCACTAAAATCTAGCTAGTCTCTTTGAAGCATGCCTGCTTTCTTTGTTTCTATCAGACCCCAGGTGGTCTAGCCATGCCATTACCCTCTTTGTTCCCCATGAGGTGAGACCAGAGTGGACTTCCTGAGAGGTGTCCTGGAATGCTAGGAAAGATAGATGTCTGCCTCAGTTCTCTTTTCCCACTGTCAAAACTGTGGCCCCAGAGGAATCCTCTCTGTGTGGCACTGTGCCAGCATGGGTGAGGTGGCAAGGTGATACAAAGTGAGATCATTCCTATTACGTTTCTAATGCTATTTTTATTCAGTTCTGTGGCCCATGTGGGTGTCTTAGGCTTTTTCCCAAGTTTGGGTTTTTTACCAAGGTGTTCTTGTCAGTGGACAGATGCTAGTTGAACTTTCTGTCAGAGGAGAAAAGCCTAGGACCTCCTATTTTGCCATCTTGCTTATGTCACTCATGTCCTTTTTCAGACCATGGTATATCCATCCAATAACTGCTTTAGTTTAATGCAAGATCATTAATTATTGGTGTCAAAATTGAAAACACTGACACTATTGCTATGTAAGAATAATGATAGCTGCCTCTTTTTTCCTTTTTTTATTCTTTTCTTTTATAACTAGAATTCACCATGTTCCAGGCTACCTGTTTTTTTTTTTTTAATACAATCTGATTCATCTCAGCAATAAACACATTTTTTTTTTGTGCTAGAGTGGCAGTCCTGAGTGGCAACACATTGTTTCACAGAAATAACACGATATTGATTCACACACAACTAGCATTGTTAAAAACATCTTTTACATGTTTGTCTTTAGAAAGTATATAACACGGCAGGCTACCTTTTTTTTATTTCAGGATATTATGAGGGTACAAACAAGCGTGCTCTTCCCCCATACAGTGCACTCTGCCTCCCTTAGTTGTGAGTTTATAACATGGCAGGCTAACTTTTAAAAAAGTTATCTGTAATTACTTCAACAACTCTGCAAGATAGATATAATTATTGTCTTTGTGTCAATGAGGAAATTGAGACTCATTGAAGTTAAATATCTCATAGGAAAAAATCTGACTATCACTTATGGAAATATGAAGTAGGTATACTTTTTATTCTCCCACTAAGTGCAAGTAAAAACTGTCACTATTATATGTTAAACAATGTAAGAAGATTCTGAAAGGTGTTGGGAAAGATGCAGGCCAGCTTTGGGACTCAAAAATTAACATGGTGGTGAGTTCCCTGGGCTTTTAGATCACTCATATATCTCATATTTAGAGTAGAAGATGCAGGCAACTGGTAAATGTCAAGGGACACAGACAAAAATAGCCCCCAAAAACATGTGTTTTTAAGTGACAGGACCAGAAAAGGGGCAGCCTAGCAAGACAGAAAAATTTTAGACCATAACTTCTCTACTATATCCAAACATCATAGAAAAGACTGTAGCCCCTCCCTACCTATGGCAGCAAAGGCTTAGTGAGAAGCCTAGATTTCAACCATTGCCCTGCTGTAATAAATAAGGCACTCCCGTCTCCCTACTAGGGTGGTGTCAGAGAATGCTGAGTGTTGAAACAGGCTTTCATAAGGCACCTCACTCTGTCTCCGCTGGGGTGGTGTAAGAGGAAGCCCAATGTAGAGTCAGGGCTTTTAGCACAATGCAACAATAACAAGACAACTCCTTGCCCTTGAGAAGTCAATGGAAGTCATGTAGGGAGCAATTAAGAAGACATTCCTATCCTTTCCAGACAGAGGGGAATCAGTAGGGCTTTGTAGAACTCCCACGCTCACCATGCAGTAATGAGTACTACAGTCCTCTGATGAAGAGTGTCAACAGAGGCCAAATGGGGAACCTAGACTTCTACTCCACTGGGCAGCAAGGAGGCAGGCCCTGATCTTCCCCTACTGTGATTTCTACCAGGTTGAATCTTCTTTTTGTCTTTTAAAATTAAGAGTTGTAATATGCTGTGCATCACATGCCTTAAGCAGTGGTCTCTAAATTGGAGTATGTTCACCCTGGGGGGATATACAATATGATGTATTAGGCTGTATAATTAAAATGTTAGAAGTTATGTTAGTGTTTGGTTATCCCATCCTTTTAAGTGTCTTTTGTTTATTTTTAAAGTAAATAACATATATAGAATAGTACATGTATATCATTAGTATGTAAAAACACATATATTGGGGATATATGGCCAATTTTTTTACTGGCTGGATACATCATGTTAATGTTTGAAGACAATTGCTTTAAACCATTAACACCTAAAATCTTTTCCGACCTGAGGATTGAGCCCTGTAAAAATGGGCTTGGGGTTGGGATAGATGGTCAGGAGAATGAGAAAGGGCATGGACAAAGGGGAGATTGGGAGGGGCAGGTGACAAATATGGTTTTGCCTATGATTTGTCGAATTGGACACAGGGACATACTTACGTAATTACTTAATTTCTACTAACTAAAGGCAGAGTTCCAACAATGACTTTCAAATGTAATTATTTTAAGCCTTCAGACATAGGGAGAAGAGCAGTGAAGGCACTTAAGGTAAAATACATCCAAAGTACTAGAAATTGCCTAGCCCAGGTGAAGTCAGGTAGCATAAGGTGATAACGGAGCCGGATATCAACAAGGTTTGTTGTAGCATCTATGTCTGACATCTAAGGGGATATGATGCAGGCTATGAATGTACTTCTAAAACTGACAGTTGAATTAATTTAATCAATACATAATGTTTCTAAGCCCCAAGGGGATCACACTTGAATGACTTTTAATCAGTGATACTAACATATGTTAGGAACCTGTGGCCTTCTCATTTTAAGATTGTTCTTTTTTAAGCACCAAAGGAGGCAAGAAAAGCTTCATCTTTCTCTGCTGCACCCCTTTTAATAAAAGGATTTGTTCTGTAAAGTATGGATTCAGTCTGCAGTCAAGGATTCAGAAGCCACATGTAGCCCCAAGGCTGCAGGTTTCCCCCCACCCTCCTAGGCTGAGAATATGAAGATTTGCTTAATAATTTAGTGAGTACTGCTCTGCTGAGGAAGACTCTAGATTTGGGAAATAAAAACAAACTTGTTAATATAGCTTTTCTAGAAATTAAATGTAATGCCACTCTCCTGCCCCCACTTTCTGTCCTGAATCTTCCATTTTACACTCACCAAGAAAACTTCCATTGAAAAAAAAAATTGGGTTCCCAGTAATTTGGCCAATAAAAGCTCAAAGTAGTTGATCATTACTAGGTGCCAGACACTGTTCTGGGTGCTTGATAAGTATCAGCTCATCTAATTCTTACAACAGCACTCCGAAGTGGAAGCCATTATTAGCCCCATTGCACAAATGAAGGAACAGGATCACACGGAGACTGGGAAACTTGGTTCGGACCAAAGTGTTAGTAAGGGGCAGAGCTGAGAATCACCCCGGGGCAGTCACAACTCTGAGTCTGAGTTCTTAACATTTTGAACGCAGCCTTGTCGAATCTGGGACGAGGAAACATTGGAAGAGAATGTTAAGATTTAATCACTGGGATAATGTGATTGCTGTTTTATATTAATAAATGGTCAATGAGGTATTATGGTCAGAGGTGCATAGATCAGTCTTGTGCAAAGGAAGTTAGCAGGACTTCATCACAGAGAGACATATCTCTGTAGGTTACTGTGAATGTCTTACCTTTGGGCTTGAACTGAAGGGACTGTAAGGTGACACCTTTACAAGCCCCATCTAGATGACATAACCATCAGGATCATTCCACCAACCATTCATCCTCTACTCTGTGGAACTTCATTAGAAATGATGATGCAAATATGTCCTATAAATTTGTTTTCTATAGGAGATGGGTTGGGATTTTTCCGGGACTTGGGTATGTAATCATCTCTTACGTAAACTCATTTGCTTCTTTGTTCATTCTGACTTTTGCCCCAGTCAGTCTTATCTGCTGCCTCTAAGAATTCAAAATCAGGTCTTAAAATAATCAAGTTAATAGAGTAATACAATAAAGAACAATTGCAGGGTTTTGTTTTGTTTGGCTCATCTGTAGGACTGAAAAATGTTTTAAAAAGTAAAGTTGATTATTTGGTAAACTTCTGATTATGCTGGGCCAGTTCTATCTGGGAAATTACTCTTGAGAGTTGGCTTGTGTCAGTTTCTACAGGCAGGAACAGCTGTTAAGCTATTTTCTTTGTGGCATTTACAAAAATAGCTTTCAAATTGTTGTTGTAATAGTTTTGAAAGTAACATATTCACTCTGTAGTCCCTCCTCTCTCCAAAACCTATCTCAGGTGATCCCAGCACCACGGGCCATCCGTTGTTTTCTTGTAGCCCTTCAGCTTCCTTCTGGCTGCAATGATCATCTGGAGGTCTGGGCTCATCAATAGGCACATTCATTAAAAGAAATAAAGCCAAATGATCAGGGTTGCAACTTCCCTGGCTTTCCCTCAATGCCCCAACCCAGTCTACCCACCTGCTCTCCACCTTCCCCATTTCACATACTTGCCTAGAAAGTTTTCATATTGGGCATAGCTCAGCTCAGCCAGCTTTTCTTGATACTTCCTCTTGCCTACCTATCTTTAATCATTTCTTTCCTGACTACTCTAGTAATTGACCTTTGCTTTCCTCTACTGCCTGTTTTAATCAATCAGACCAAACAAGCTGCTCTCCCAGTTCTGGCTACTTCTGCTAATTGCTTCCTGGGCATCAAAGTGACTGCCTCTCTACCTCTTGTGTTATTAAAGAATTCATTTCTCACTGCCTTCCTGCACCCAACTCAGTAAGCACAGCAGAATTTTAAAAAGGAAGGAAGGAAGGAAG
>JAQIFY010004536.1:0-11703 GCA_028533085.1 Varecia variegata | reverse complement strand
ATCTTGGTTACATGAAATGCATTTGCCTCGCTCAAGCCAGGGCCACAAGCATGTCCTTCCCCCATACAGTGTGCCCCATTTCCATTAGTTGCGGGTTTACCCACCCCACCCCCTACCTGACCCCAGCACCCAGTATTACTACCACGTGAGCACCTTAGTGTTGATTAATTAGTACCACTTTGATGGCGAGTACATGTGCAAGTTTTTCCATCCTTGTGATACCTCACTTTTGAAGGATGGGCTCAATCTCTATCCAGGATAATATAAGAGGTGTGCTAGATCACCATTGTTTTTTGTAGTTGAGCGTAGTATTCGATGGTATACATACACCACATTTATCCACCCATGTATTGATGGGCATTTGGGTTGTTCCTGAAATATGAATCAGAAAGGAAGGAAAAAGGTCAAGGTGATTTTAAAGGAACCTCAAGAAGAGAGGTCGATTAGCAACATAATTTTACCTGGGAAGGAAAATCTCTTTAGAAGTCTCTCCCTTCTGCAGGGTATCTCCTTCAAATCCACATCTGACATGGGTCTAATATCCTTACTCAATAGCATCTGTGCATCAGAGGCACAAGGAAAAGGCCAGACCTCTGCGATTCTTAGTTGGTCCTAGAGAGGCCACAAAATTGGGGACTACAAGAGGAGAGGACTCAGCCTCTCCCACCTGCCCTTGGTAGACTTAAAGTTTATCGGGTTCCCTTTCTGCCTCTTTGCTTACTTCTGTCCCTCTGTCCATTCAGCAGTGAAAGCACCCTTGCTTTCCCAGATTCCGGTGTCCTAAAATGTCTTTTTTTTTTTTTGTCTTGTCTAGAAAATTCCCTTTCATCTTTTAAGACCAAGTTTGAAGCTTGATATTTCAATTCCTCAATGTCACTTCTCATGTGCTTCCTTTTCCCACTGTGCCCCTATGTGGGTAGGGAAGCAGCAGGGCCTGGAGTTCTACAGAGCTGAGTCTGAATTCTAGTCCAGCTCTAACTTTGGGCAAGTTGTCTAATTTCTCTAAGCTTTCAGCTTCCACATCTGTCCAATGGAGGTAAAAAGTGCACTTGCTCGTAAGGTGACTATAATTTAAATGATCATCCGTGTGCAACTTTCTCAGCTCAGTGCCTAGTATGTTGTAAGTTCTCAAAAAATACTTTATACTTTTATCAGTACACATAAACTGACATGAACTCCCCAAAGAATCTCATGACAACTCCTCTCTACCCAACAAAATGCCTGCCTAGCACAAAGTAGGTGTCTAATGTTTACTGAATGCATGAATAAATTGTGAATAAGTCAATGAGTGGATGGGTTGGTAGACGAATGGTTACGTGGATAAACTAGTTAGCCAGCCCATGGAAATATCTAATGAAAATAGCAATTTCTCCTAGAGCAATCGAAAGTGACCATCATATTGGGGGGTGGTCACAAGCCTGCTCTGAAGTCCCACTCTAAATGCCCTGCCCTCACCTATTTCCTGGTAAAAAGAACAAAGGCTACAAATATTTTTTCTTCATTGGAGAATGAGAAAATATCAGGGAAAAAATGGTAGAAAATTTGAAAGGATATCATTTCATCAACTACGAAACTGCTCACTCAACACGTTGGAGTATTTCTTTCCAGGCTTTCTTCTATTTATAATAGATCTTTACAAATCTATGGTTATAACCGTATTTGTAATTCAGCTGCAGGCTTTTTAAAACTTTAAAAAGACAACATGGGGTTGGTGACAATTTGAAGCAACTAGAGCTCTAATCCACTGCTGGTAGGAGTAAAAATTGCTGCAGTCCTATGGAAAACTGGTGGCTTCTGCTAATGCAGAATATGCCACATACCCAATGACCCAGCAGTTCTACTTCCAGGGACATACCCAACAGAAATGTGCACACATGATCACCCAAAGAAACCTGTAGGAGAGTAACTACAGCAGCACTATAAATAATGGACAAAATCGGAAGCGATCTCAATGTTCATCAATAGAAGACTGGACAAGTGGATAATTTGTTAACATACTTGCACAGTGGAATGGGAGTGTGGAGACTACATCTCAGCACAGTAACTCGGATGACTCCTTAAAGCAACACATTCAGTGAAAAGAAGGCGGAGCCAAAAGAAATCCCCTAGACATGACTCCATTTATAAATATCACAAACAGGTAACCCTGACCTGAAGTGTTTGAAGTGGTTCACCTGAGGGTGGGGGGCAGTAATGGCCTGGGAAGGGAGACCGGGAATGTTCATGTCTTTTTTTGCATCCGGGTACTGGTTACATGGGTGTATATTCACTTTGTGAAAATTCATCGAGCTTACATGCTTATGATTTGTGCACTTTCCTGTGGTTTTTTACTTTCCATAAAACCTACTTTAAAAAATCTGCCATAACATTTTTTGTACTCCTTTTATAAACTTGTGCCAATAGCTACAAAATGTTCCATCTAGTTAATGTACCACAATTTACCTAACGACTTTCCTATTGTTAGAGACTTCTTTCTGCCAGCTTTTTTTTCACCCTTCTCAAAGATGCTTTGATTATCCTTGTAGGGGATATGAAATGGGGACAAAGGCTTATTTCCTTAGGATTGATCCCAATAAGTGAAATTAAAAGAATTGAGGCTCTTGATACTATTCCAAATTGCACGTAAAGGGCCACTTTGTCATTCCTGCTGCTGGTTTGTTTGCATAAAAAGTTCACACCATCAGGGTTCTGAGCAAATTCAGACTTTCAAGAGCATTGGATGAGTGTGAACATTAGATCACACCCCCATCCACCAGGGGCTCTCAAGAAAAAAATATTCTTCGAAGGAAAATGTTCTAAGTGAGAATTCATGGTTCTCGCTTTGAATTCTGTTTCCTCGGGGATGGCTTTTGCAGCATCAAGCAAGGAAGGAGCCTATTTTTCAAGACCCAATTTGCCAACTCGAGGAAAAGCCAAACACAGCCTGCTAAATGCAGAGGGTGCTGAGAAGCATAGATTCCCATGCAGAACACAAGCAATTTCATGCACAAAATGGATATTTTGCTCCGTTTGCTGAGCTGAAATCAAGGTGCACGCTGGAGGCCTGACAGCTCTTTAGCTGTAACAGCACAAACGTGCTGCTACAAGACTTGAAAACTGTTTTGAAAGATTTGCTTAGTTTTTTAAAAAGAATTGTCAGTTCTCCCGGCTCTAGTGTGAGGCTGGCTGGTGAGGTTGCGGGGGGAGGAAAGCAAAAGATAAATAAGCGGACAAATCCAAATATATTCTTAATGTTAATGCCAGGCGGCTTCTGGGAGCTCAAAACCGTACTTATATTGATGCTGAAACAGCCGAGGAGTCAAAGGCAGGCTGACAAGTTGAGGCTTAACACCAGAAATAGAAGGAATTGATTTAAGACATCCACTCTTACATCCTCTTCACCCTACGAGCTTTGGAATCTAATAATTGGTGCTGGAGGACCGAGACAAATGTTCTAATCAGCCCTAAAAGTAGGGGGAAGAGAGGGACTAGAGCAAAGATCTTTGGGACACTTGGGCAAATGATTTTCATATTTGGCTTTATCAAGGAGCTAATGATTCTTTGTACCCTTTTGGCTTTGCATGTAGCACAATACAAAGGACGCTTTTATTCTGCAAATTGCACTCTGATGCCCTGATCAGTGTCACCTCACTAAATGTGGTTCATGTCTGTCCTGAATGCCACAGCCACTGCCGTGGACTCATCGGGATACCCACTGCAAAAAGTTAGTGAATCACGCTTATTTTAAATCATAGATCAGTTTTTACTGTGAATAAGATCTTATAACAAGTCCAAAAGAGCTGGTTCTAAAGACAGAGCTAATGATCTGGCCATTCCATTTGGGGATTTTGCTAGACAAAAGGCCAGGGGTCTTAGGTTGGGGTGTTGGGGAGGGGTCAGGGGAAGGATTTGGGGGACAAAGAAGGGGTAGCGCAGGGTCCTTCCCAGGAGGGGGTCTTTAAAGCCAGTTGAAACTCCCCACCCCTTTCCCCCATGTGAGGAAATTATACATTGATCCGAATCTGTTATTTTTATAAGTCAAATTAGAAGTCGGGGTTTTATTTAGCTTAAATCAAAAGCAATAGTACAAGAATATACAGGTAAGCATTATATAAATCCTTTTTGCAGCTGTAATAACTATAGATTATAGGAAACAAGCTATAGGTCCATCAATAGGGAAATGAAAAGGAACAAGGATGGAACCTCCATGGGATTAGGGTCTCTGTGGCCAGTTAAAAAGAATGAGGTAGATCCAAATGCTCCAACGCGACAATGTTTGTGATGTGCTTACAGAGTAAGAAAAGGGCATAGTGCAGGGCATCTACACAGTATGTACTCATGAAAAACCTGCAAAAGGAGGATGGCAGAGAAACTCTCTTAAATTACACATTTCTGTGTTGTCTTAATATTTTAAGTCAAGTAAATGAAAAATAAAAATTTCCTGGATTGCTAAGGGCTGTTTTCTGTTTTTTTGTTTTTCATAATGAAACCTCTTTGGGTGAGAAACGTAAAATAAACACCTTTTCTGCTAAACTGTGGCCCTAAATTTGGGGCCGAATTCTTCTTTTAGAAGAAGAGTTTTATTAGATTTTCCACGGTTCTACCGACACATGGACCTCAATTACAGTTGCAATTTATGTGGTGTCTCTTTCTACATTCTCCCCTCATTCCTCAGCTTTGCCTGGGAGGCAGGTGAGATTATGCCCAGAGGTGTCTTCCCCAAGATCTCTTGCTGGAAGTGGAAGAACCAGTCCTCTAGTTAGTACCGTCTGACCCTAAATCCCAAGACTAGCAATTGCCCAAAGCTATTCTCACTCGTTTATATTTTGAAAACGGAGTTCACATGAACCTTACTTTGATTTGTTGGGAAATCGGTAGCCGTTCATTTTTTCTTAAGAGTTTGAGCAAGCTCAAAAATCATGTCCTCTATTTCAAACCACGTCATAGCTGTTCGACTTCATAAAACTTGCTTAACGTCTCTGTGCTATACTTCACAAGGATAACAATTATGCTTCACCCTCAGGGTTGGTGTGGAATTTAAATGAACTAGTGCCTCAAGAGCAAGAGGTTTCTGGTTTATAATAAAAGCCTAATAAATGCTAGAAATAACTATTCACATTAAACTCATTTTGTAATCAGAAGTCTCAGTTTCCCCATCTACAAAATGGGGACGGGTAAGGCTGATTTCTCAGTGTTCTTTATTAAGTGAGATAATGTTCGTGAGGGTGCCTGGCATCAAGTAGAAGCTTAAAAAATGTCAACTCCTTGCCCATATCTGGCCTTCTGCTTATGGGATGACCCTCATCAATGGTGCAGTAGTGATAGTTCTGTGACTTGATCCTTGGAATTTACAAGGAGAGGACAAGGATCCTCCTGGCAGAGGGTGACCTTGGAGAATCATTTGAGTCAAAGCAGCAAAGAAAAAGACCCAATATTCCTCTATAGCCAAATATTCCTTTTCCTGGAAGCATAAGGGTGAGGTGGAATTAGGGTATTCAGGGGGAGCATCGTGGAGGACCCTGGACACCATGAGGACAGACGAAAGGGGAGAAACAACACAACGTTTTACAGCCTGAGGACAAAGCCCAAGGTCCCCCTACACAGAAGGTGCATGCATTCTTACTGTAGGGAACTATGGACATGGGGTCTTCACCCCAGAAACACTTTTGATGACTAAGAAATACATAAGGGAAAATCAAAGTCCCTTAATCACAACTGTGTAAAAATACGAGCTTCTGGCATGGAATTCTCTGTGCCCTAAGCCTTGAGGAAGGAAATAATACAACACATGTCAAAGGGAAAAAATTCATCAAATTAAGTGAAAATACAATCTGGGGCAATTGCTTCCTGCTTAAGTGATAACTTGCATTGATTGAAGTAAGTGATATAACTGATCATGATATTTCTAGAATTCTTGATCTTACTATTCTTCAATGTTTAGCTTCCCTACCCACCTTCTTGTCATCCTCTTGGTATTTTTTGACCTCACATATAAAACTGTATTTTGAGGACAACTTAGGCTGAACTGTTTTCTCTTGCTGAAAAGGCAAAATAGTGTAATTTAAGAGTGTAGGGCTGGATTTGATTCTTGGATCTATCACTTACTAGCTGTGTGATCCTGGACAACTTACCTACCCTCTCTGTGCTTTTTTCATATCTGTAAAATGGAGATAATGGAATTCCCTCATGGGGTTATTGTGAGGATTGAATAGAATGTCGGAAATTTGCTCAGCACAGTACTGGGTATATTGCAAATGATCAATACACGTGAATTATTTTTGTGATGACTTTATCATTATAGGACTCTCCTCCCCTATGTAAGTGGAGAGGTGTCTTTTGAACACTATCAGGTCTGATTTTGAACACTACCATTTCTGCTGTCTGGCTATAGGTTTGGAGTGAAACGTCATTACTTAGTTTCACCATCTGTAAAATGGAGGTAATGATATCTGGCCAGAGTTTCAAGAGGATGAAATGAAGTGTAATGTCTATGGAACTCCTGGCCTGGAGTTAAGTACTCAGCAAATGATAGTGTCATTATTTCTCCTTTCTAAAACCCTCAGCATTTTACTCCTAAGAGGTGAGCATCGGATTTAAAAAGTATTTTTTAGTTTGTTTTCATTTACTTTTTACAACTGGTGAATTCAAAATGCCTGATTACTTCTGTAAAGAAAATATGTTGTATGATGAAGGTAAATTCTGAAGCAAATGTTTTGATGCCTTAATTTGTAATGCATGACTACATATCATTGCAGTTGTTATTGTTTAAAATCTTATTTACTTAGAGTTTACTTATAAGCTCTAATGTGTCTTTGGTATAGCTACTTGAGAGTAAGAAAAAACACAAACAAACCTTCAGTACACCTGTTTCTCATTGGTGGAACTTCAGCGCCTTAACTGTGCTTTGTATATATTAGGTGCTCAATTAAAGTTTATTTGAATAAACAATGAAATTCACTTTAATATGTCAACCTTCTGCCTCCCTATTTTTCTGGCCCCTACTGTTCCATGTTACTGAGGGAAGGGGGGTATGTTTTCTGCAGGCATCTGGGGAAGGGGCTGGTGCAGAGGACAAGGTTGCTCTTTGCCGAGGGTATGGGAGGGTGACAGTCCACAATCAGTGGACTTAATCCCAGCACTGCTGCATGACCTTGGGCAAGTCATTTTCCCTCTCTGGACTTGGTTCTGAATCTAAAAATGAAGGACTTAGATAAGATGACCTCTTTGTACCTTTTTTATTTTGCTAATGGTAGTTTGACACAGTGGGAAATCCGGTCTTTACTGGGGGGAGATCAGACAGACATACCTGTGTGAAATCTTTTTGACAATTATCAGCTGTACAAATACAGACACGTTTCCAAATTTCTCTAAGTGTTGCCATCATCTATAGAACAGGTCTTCAAAGAGTCATAGCAAGGATGAAACAAGGTATTGAACATCAGGAACTTGGCACAGGGTCTGGTGTTATACAAATGACGCATCTAGTAAGCGGTGACCGTCACTTTACATCTCTGCTTCCTGCTTGGCCAGGTCCCTCCGTACTGAAGATAACAATCGGTTCTCTTCAGCCCTCTCCTGGGCTAACTAAGAGCAACCTCTAGGAGGGACAATGCTCACGAAGCCAATAACATGAATTTTGGGGGTGTTGGAATGTGCAACTAGGTCACTTACTGCACACTGCCCTTGTCCACACGCTGCAGAGATGGCATTTGATACCAGCACGGAGATCGGTTCCTTCCTCTCCGAGCTGGCCTTATTGATCTCCTTATCCTAATGGGGACAGGGGAGGAAGGAGAAATGCGGAAATGTTAGCAAAGACGGAGATTAGGTCCACTTGATTGTCTTCACCCTCAGAAGCAGCTGCAGAAAGATGGGGAAAGAGTCCAGGATTAACTTGAGCCCCTGGCTTCTCGTTCTTTCCCAATCAATCCCCAGAAAGTAGCCATGTTTAATTCCCCATTTATCTCACTTGACCCGGGGTCGCGTCTGTTTTCAGGGCAAAGATTAGAGAAGTGGCAGGTAAGTGGCTGTGATACCGTTAGTAATAAATGAATTTGAGCTTCAAGCCCAGTGTAATTAAAAATGTATAAACTCCCATTTTATTCCTCTTTAAAAGTTTTACAATCTTCCTTTGGAATCCTTCTTGAACCGCCATTCAACTTGCTTTTTTGGTCATCTTTGCTTACAAGAAAGGGGAAGGAAATCGAAGACCCAGCAGAAAACACCCTCTTCTGTGCAGAGTCAAAACTATATCTGGGAGGGGGAGGCACATGAAGCTTCGCTGTGGTGTCTGGGGCCACTGGGAGAAGGGGGCAGATGTCGCCGGTCCACTTCGTATTTACCTTGCAGTTACCAAGCTGTGAGCCAGGGTACTTCAAACTTGAACAACACAAACCTTAATCCAGGAAGTGGACAAAAACCCACAAAGCCAACCCAGGCCAACTTCAAACACTGGAGTTATCCGTGCCTGGGCTAGACTACCGTCAGCAACCCAGAACCAGCATTTGCTCCTGTGCTGGAGAAAGTTCATTTCAGCCTGTGACTTTCAGCCCACTTGCCTTATAGATGCTGCCATTAAAGGCTATTTGAGGTTTGAACCGTGTCACACACTGTGTGCCTGCCTGTTCCCCAACCTGAAGGACAGTGAAAACTGCAGAGAAATCTATTTTAGGGGTGGGTAGGTGGGACAAAGTTGGAGAAGAAAATAAGCACCATCTCAGCTACTCCCAGTGCATGGTTTTACTCAACCCTTGCAGCAGTGCTGTGAATGAGATTTATTTTTCCCATTTTACAGACATAGAAACTGAGGCTCCTAGAAGTGACTTACGTTAGGTCTTGCTCAGGAGGGAAGAAGCCCTGCTCTTGTCTGCTCAGCTTCCAAGCCCTCTGCCCTTACATCAGTCACCCACGCAGGAGTGGGCTGGGCTGCTGCGGGTCTCGTTTCTGAGCAATCTGTGAACAACTCTCCAAGCATGAACTCTGAAAGAAAATCCTCTTCCCTGCATAGTTTCCAGAGACCACCTTGTGCAGTGGCTCTAGACTCTCCCCAACCAACACCAAAAAAGAAAACACTTCTGTGCTTTCCTCTAACAAATCACATTAGAAAGAGTGAAAAGTAGCTTCTTCCTAGTGGTAAAAAGTATATGGCACCGAAGTGGTTACCAACCATTTTGTTCAACCAGACTATTTACAAGTAGTAACAGGGTATCTGTTTCCTGTCATCCCCATCATATATCTTAAGGCAGAGAGATGGGAAGCCCATTACAGTCTGATATCTAATCAATACACACCGTATTCCTACAGCAGGAAGTAAAAGAATAGGCCCTTGGGAACCAGAGTTCAAATTACTCTACTGTCGATTCCAGATAGCGGCTAATGCTAGGCCAAGCTTGGGGTAGGGCGTGGGACAGGCACGGGTGGGGAGGGGGAGGAAGTGACCGTAGTTTAATGGGATAGTTAATTCAAAGATCAAATATGCATTCGCTTCTGCCTCATTTTAGGAACTACATGTTAGTCTTTCAGCAGGAGGAAGGGTTAGTGCCGTGGGTACTCCTGGCTTCAAACGCTTTCCTTTATGCAGTGTCAAAGTACATTCTAGACATGCATGTACCACACAACTTACATATGTGTTTGGGTATAACATTATGTCTCAACATGCTTCCATTTTATGCCTAAGGAATCCTAAAGGAACTGAAACGTGCATTTGCTTATTCAATGAGGGTACACCGAATGCCCACATACCTATGGACACTACACTGGTTGGTGACCCACATGTAGCTTTGAGCAAGTCCTAGGCAGTCCTGACACCATGGAACTTACACGTTCGTGGGGAGGACGTCATGGCTTGATCGATGCTTCAGTCAAGTTAGCGTGACCAAAGAGGGTACAGAGAGTTGTCTTTCAGTGGAAAGAGCTTGGGAATCACCAAGTTCTGGGTTTGTCACCTGCCTCCCACTTACTAGCTTCGTGACCCTTGGAAAGTTACACAACCTCTGACTTTCAAATACCCCACTTGTAAAATGAGAATAATACTCATCTCTTGGGTATTACAAGGGCACAACTGAGTAAGAAACGTGGATGTTTTTATCTCGGCGTGTAGCCTACGGTCATTCCTCAATGTGCCCGTTGCCTTCCGTTTCCGTGCAGCTGGTGAGCTTCCCACTCTGCCAGCGTTTGAGATCCTGCAAGGGATGAGTTACAGAGCTCTGTGCCCCACGCACAAACCCAGGTTCTCCGCTGGGCTCCGTGAAACTGGGGTGGGGGCGCCGCAACCCACACTCCTGTTCGCAGCTGGTTCTGCTGGGGCTCTGCCCATAGGGGGCGCTAGAGGATGACTGCTGGGCAATGGAGGGAGAGGGGTTTTGATGCCTTCTCTTGGCTTGTTGTTGCTCTCGGCCTTCACCCTGAGTGGCATTTCATCCCTGTAGCAGCTGTGGAGTCCAGGTTCCAGCCTCATGCCCCTTGGAGGTACAGACACCAACACACAAGGCCTTCACTCAGGCCTCCGAGGGTCCCTGCTCTGAGCCACAGGTTAGGAAGGAGTTACCCCTCGGGGTAGAAGCCTCTGCCCCACCAGACCTCTCCTGTGATGTCCCTAATATCTGCCCTTTGTTCCCCAACCCTGGGGGTGGCAGCTGCCTCCTACAATTACTGATGTGTGACCTCGATGTTCCCATGTTTGCCTTTTAAATCTTCCAATATTTGTACAGTCAAGTGTTTTTATTGAATCATTTAGCTAAAACTCCTAGCATGGCTTGTGTTTTCCTAACTGGACCTTGGCTGATACAAGGAGTGTAAGGGCCAAAGGTTGTCACAACTCATTGAAGGAACTTCATTCTTTCTGTTTAGGCCCAGGGCAGTTTGCTTCTTCCAAGGACTCAAAACACGTGTGCCTGTTTCATGCCTCGATTTTCTAACCAGAGACTCTCAAACTCGGGCCCATATAAGGGCCAGACTGGAAACTGTTCAATGAACCTGGTCCCTTCCTAGCCTTTTTAATAAACCCAAACTCCTCTTTGCAGCAACTAACAAGGCAAACTTCCTATGCTAAACTGCAGGCCTGGAGTTGGGGAACTTTCCCTTGGAAATTGAGTCTTAGCTTTGCTGGCCCAAAATTGCCTTATTAGATAATGAAAAACCAGGAAGAATGTTTGGGCTCGGAAGTGTATCCCTCCACTCCACCTCCACTGTACATGGGGTTTTCATATTATCCAAGTGCCCATCAATTCATGAGTGGATTAACAAAACATGGTGGTATATCTATACTACAGAATATTATACAGCCATAAAAAATGAATTTGTTTTGCAGTAATTTGGATGGAACCTGGAGACCGTTATCCTAAGTGAAGTATCTAAAGAAAGGAAAAACTAACCAATGAGCATACAAGTACACAGAGGAAAGTAAAACTCGGCGGAAATCAAGTGGGGAGGGTGGGAGGGAGGGGATGGGTGAAAACCTACCTATTGGGTCCACTGAACACTATCTGGGTGATGGCCCACTTGGAGCCCTGACTCGAGCATTACAAAAGTTATCAATGTTGTGGTTATTAAAACTGCCTGGTATTGGCACAAGTGCAGGGACCACAGACCAGTGGAATAGAACAGAAAACCCAAATATAAAACCATCCTCATATAGCCATCTAATCTTCGACAAAGCAGACAAAAACATACTCTGGGGAAAAGATTCCTTATTCAATAAATGGTGCTGGGAAAACTGGTTAACCA